>OMLP01037041.1:0-13375 GCA_900302685.1 Spondyliosoma cantharus | reverse complement strand
AAGTAGGGAGATTAACCCTCATGCGTATTTACAATGTAAGCTTTGTGTGCCTGACTATCCTTCCAAGATGTCTGAGTGCTCTCATCTATGGGCTCAGGGATCAAACCATCAGGCCTGCCCTCATGCAAAATCTGTGCTGTCGATGGAGATGCTCACTTTTCCGAAACAAGAGCCAGTAACAATCTCAAGTGAATGCTTTTCAATACACATTCCACTTTTCAGCATTTTACACCATGTTGCTAAATGTTGAAAAAGGACAATAATAATAATAAAAACAATCTGTGGTTATTCACCATTTACAAAAGTGATGATTGTATGGAAAGATTTTATGTTATTGGCTTTATTACATGTCTCTTAATTATTCATTTGACAAATGTGTTCTTCTTGACCCTGTGAAATGTCCTCAGACAGTTATGATCATGACAATCAGACAGTGAAATAAAACAGTATAGATGAAAAAAACAAATGTTAAATTGGGTAAAAAGTATGTACAAGTAACTTCAAATATTCTCTGATTTCAAATCCAGAGAGATGTTAACTACACATATAGAGAAGTGTCAAAGTTAGTCTGAGAAACTATAAATGAGCAGTCATACTAACAAGAGATAGTATTCAAGAACAGTAGAACACATGTAGATTTAAAAAGGTTAATAGGTTTAAATCAAGATTAAAATCTGTTGATCTGTGAAGGAGATTTCATATTTAATCAGTGATAACAGTTATTTTCTGCTACAGCCCTTTGTTGTCACAAGAAGTATGGCCAGCTATTTTTAGTCTAATCAAATGTATGTCCTCAAAAGAGGCCTACAAGGCATACAGCTTCAATTACTCAGTGTTGTGTGACTCTGTAGTGGCATAATCCATTTTTTAAAGAATAGTCTGCTGGAGCAGCCGCATCTTGGCAGCAGGAAGGAAGAGACTTGTTAAGTGATCAAGGAGGCCAGCTCCATCCTGCGAGGCCCTCTTGACCCAGTGCAGGTGTTGTGAGAGAGCAAGATGATGGAGAAGCTGTCATCACTGCTGGTGAGGGAGTCCCACCCCCTGCAGGTCACTATCACAGCACTGGGCAGCTCCTTCAGTGATAGACTGATACACCCCAAGGGTATGAAGGAGAGGTATCACAGGTCCAAGCGTGTGAAGGAGAGGTACCGCAGGTCTAAGTGTGTGAAGGAGAGGTATCGCAGGTCCAAGTGTGTGAAGGAGAGGTACCGCAGGTCCAAGTGTGTGTCTGTAAGTTTGTCTACTATGAGTCACAAAAACATGTCTTCAGGTTGTTGTCAGGACTAAAACGATCTGAGTCCATTATGTATTTTAGGACCCCCCAGGACAGAAGCAGATGAGTTCAGGTCTGAGTATTTTTTTGGAATTTACAATGGTGTAAAAGTCTTTATTTGGACAAGTTAGTAGATGACCTTTGAGAAATCCCCTTGCTTATGGCTGCACCAAATGGGGTTAATATGGGCCTGCATGGAGGCGTTGTTTACTGGCTTTTATTTTCCATAATAACTCCATTGATGCAGCGGGCCCTGCTAAGCTAGCGGAGTTGTACGTCCTAGCCAACATGATGTTCCGCTGACCATACCACCGAGGCGGGAAGACCCCTGATGAGGCTCCATCCCAGCCTCAACCGCCAGCCCTGACGCGGGACAGCGGGCGGGAGCTGGCTGAGTGGCCCCGTCGGAGGTCAATGGAACACCGGTGCCGGTCGTTAATCTGATTGCTAATTTGCAGATTTGTCATGATAACAAATCATCCTCATGGATAGTGCCGATCATATCGCCGTCAACTTTCAAATAAATCATCCCACAAACATGCTCTTTTCAAACACAATGAGTAGTAATTCTATTACGGCTATGCGATGTTACACGGGCGCCGCCATAGCTGTTGTGAAATGTTTCTCTGCTTGCATCAATCCTGGCCGATGGCCCGCCCCCAGGAGCCATATGCCCCACTGTGATTGGTAGGTTCGTTCAGCTCCAGCTCACACAACAAAGGGACCTCCCATACACAATGCAGCAAAGCGCCATTCATATAAAACTTGCGGGCTGCACTTAAATTAAACTTTCATATCAAGGTGAGAGCCACAAAATACCGTCCCACGGGCCGCAAGTTTGAGACCCATGATGTAGACATTGTATTAATTCATCTGTAAACCATGTAAGCCTGATTAAAAAAAAGACTTAGAATAAAAAAATTGCAACTAAATAAATAAAGACTTTTATCTTTTTTTTCATCCAGTCATGTAAATGAAGTGCATGCATCCACCGAGGCCCAACAGTCCCCTTTAATTAAATCAAGCCTGATCAAATATCCAACTCTCCCTGTATCACTCAGCATTTGCACCCACCCACCAAACTGTACTCAGTAATAGATACAAGCTCTCCTACTCAGCATGAGTTTTTTCTTTGACATCCATGCATCACTGACTGAGAAATTAATGAAAATGTCAAAAGAACACCCTACCTCACAATGTTAAAGAAAGACTGAACATTATTTTTCTAATCTGTCCCTTCATCTGGATCCGCACCAACAGTTAATGGTGTCTATTCTGGGTCTCGACCCATCCTCCATCCATTGTGTAATCCTGCTGACAAACCAACCAACCAACAAACAAAAGGACACGGGTGAAAACATAACCTCCTTGGTAGAGGTAATCATCAATAGAATATAGGCCGTAGTGGAATGGTAGCAATGTATGCCACGGTATCTTATTTGATCTATCACTACATGTGTTTCAATTCTTCACACTGTTAACCCGATGCGCACAAGTAACCATCTAGAAAGACAGTTCTAGAAATTGTACTCTCAAAAATCACTTGCCAGGTGATTGGACGAACCATCTGCCCATCTTTCGTCTAACCCTGACTGAAGCCAGTTGGGAGAGGAGCTAAAGCATCTATGTCATCGAGAAAAGGCTTTGATGCCGTTCTTTGCACTAATTTCAATGAAATACAATCTATAGTTCTGAAATAACTGATGCTGTAGCGGCAGATATTAAAAGCTCTTGAGGGCTGTCATTGTTTGTGGACATCGTCACACCTAAACCAGACCCAAAGTGGCCAGTTCTTTCTCAAAGGATGTGTTTGGCCACATGCACATAGCCTGAAGCTTCTAGAGATGGATTCATGAGATCACATGATCTCACAATGAAAATAATTACACTTTAGACCATGCCAATTATCTGCTCTTCTCTAATTTTAGATGACTTGCTTCCGATTAGCAGCTCAATTCACATTGACATACAACCCATTGTTGGTAAATGAATTCTTAGGGTCCATTAGTTCGGACTGATCAACACTGTCCAACGCTTTGCGCTCTTTTCTGTTTCCACCCACATAATCCCTTCTAGTAATGAAGGTCTTAAAGTCTCAAGCAGCACGCACATCCCTGACTACCATTTATTTGAGCTCTCCTCCGGGTCAATAAGATGGTATGCACCGGACAGATAAAGTTGGTTTCGATGCAGAGAGGAAGTGTGTGTGATTCTAAGATCTCAGCACAAATGCTCATCAAAACGTTGATTTGAAAGGAATTGAAGGCAGGAGGTGGAGCAGTGACACACACAGCCAGTGACTGAGCATTATATTAATTCACTATGCTAATCCCTTCAGCAACGCAGCTGGAGTCCAACTAAGAAGAAGAGATATGGCTCAATTCTCAGGTTCAGGTTATTTTAAGACATAAGAGACCTCATTTTCAAAGGAAATATAAAATGAGAACGAAAAGGTTTGGGCCTGAATTGAAACATAATCAGGTATCCTCTACAACAGTAATTATCTTTTTTTTTTTGTTTCCTATAGCAGTAGAAGTGCGGGCTTGTCTCGCTTTGCTTCCATCTACTTGCAGATGTGTATCTCATCTCATCTTGTTCATGCAAACATTTGATTTTCCAGCTTTTCTAGTGGGGGCCTGCCACATTTTATTATTTCATCATTCAGCGGAAAGTGGTAAACACCACTGCATGAATGATGATCAAATATCTGCAGAGGAGCCGTTTTGTCCTCTCAGCCACCCGAACACATAGCATCCGATTATTAGGAATCGTGCACGGAGACGGAAAACAGTTAAAACCCCAAGGATGAATAATAAATCTCTTTTGCTTTTAGACACCAGTTATGCTACAGATCAGTAACAATCACGAAAGTTCCTCCTATAATTTAGCACATCCGTCTCTCTGATTCCTGTTCACAGGTAATGATAAAAGGTCTCGATGAGGGATGTCATAAACAGAAAGCAATTTTGAAAGCAGCCCTCTGGAGAACTTGAAAATTCTAGCTGGAGCCTGCCAGAGTCGCCCATCAAATCTGTGAGGATGACTGTGAATTGGAGCCATGAATTGACTGTCTAGCAGCGGCAGTTTAAATATGTAGCAGTAAATATGGATAGTCCCGACTGATGGTTGGGTTATTTGCTGAAGAAAGCAGCACGGCACAAGGAAAACAGAATATTATATACAAGCAGTACTTGTAGAATTCCACTTTTGACTGTCTGAAAGGGGAACTCAAAAGATTTTAAGCATCCTTATTACTTGCATTCAGACTCAGCAACTCAGAAACAGATGCATAGTGTTTTCTGTATTCATGGAGAGGCATTGTCAACTCAAACATGTGATCTGAAAGACACACGTAGCATCAATGGAATGCATGAAGACCCTGTCAAGTTGCATTATGGGAAAGGTAGGGAGTAAGGCTTAGTCCCATTTCCACATTTATCCCTGCCCCTGGTTTATGAGTATCCCCTTGCACCTCAGAATAGGCTCGCAAGGGCTAGTGGTTTAAATCTCCCTCCCTTTCTGTTATGTCCCTTATGAAATGGAAAAAACCTGTCAAGACCCTCAAATGCCATCAGTGGTCATTGATTTCATGGATGTAAACAGACGTGACTGGACATTTCTAATTTCCGGTGTCTTCAGTTGTGGTGATTTCTCTTGTGTGGCAATCCTGGTATTATCACAAAGTCATTTATCATTTATGCTTCATTGCGTGCCCACTCATGTTAGCAGCGCTTAATAGGCTAACACGAGCAACCCGTGCTCCAAACCCTGCCAGCCTGCACTGATATTAGAGGAGCAGTACCAAGTACCAGTACCAGTGCACTGCTGGACTTAAATTTCGGGCATCATATGCCATCAAAGTAGGAAACGGAGCATTGAAATATGTAACAACGCCGGACTGTCATGTACAAATCTAGTAACGTAAAGTTAGCTAGTTAGCTAATGAGTCAGCGAGCTACACTGCCCCCCATGACCGATGGTGGCACGGCTCCGTTTGTCTGTATGCATAAGCTTTCAGAAAAGATGTAGTGCGGGCTCCACCTATGTCGGTATGCGTATCTAATGAAGAGCATAAATGCGCCTTTACACTTCACCCTACCACCACCCTACCCTACTAATGGAGTGTCAGGGGCAAAGGGAATATTAAAGTCAGAATATCTCGACCACTGCTGCTGTGATTTTGATTATTTTCTTCAGGTGCCACACAGTTCTAGGGATCGCAATCCTCTGATGGACAGGCTGAAATTGAATGGATTGATTGATGTATTTTTGGGTTTTTTTTTAGTAAAGGCCTGAAGATGAACTATAATGTCTTGGCAGAGATTGGCAGAATGTTTTGTACAGGCAGTGAATCCACATGACTTCCACAGACAATCATTAGATTGTTGTAACATTTGCTACAGTCCTGGTCTCCAGGGGAAGAACTTTGAACACTACGATCGCCAGAGTGTCAGTATCAGGAATCACTACTCGCTGGAGCACTCCTGTTAAAAACTTGAAGTAATATGGTCATTGCTGTGGTCACTGTTTATTGTCGATTGGCTCACCAACCTGTGATACAGAACAGAGCACACCTTTTCTCATCCTGTTGTACGGCGGTCGGTTTGTCCAATCTGGGCTGCTATAGCAAAGTGGCAGTGCAACATGTGCAGTAGTGATCGGGTACTGACACGGAAGCCAGTGACAATATGGTGTTTAGATTTAAAAGACTCCATTACATGGCAACATCCAGAATGTGTGAATCAGTGTGTGTCATGGCATTGTGCCGGAAAATTAGCGCGACTGCCTGAATGCCGCGTTTTCATCTCAGCTAATTGAAACTGGAGCCACCTGCTAAACACCTGCGACTACTGCATGAATGTCAACTGTATACATTTACATTGAAGACAAAAGCCTGATGTTAGTGGGTGTTAGTGTTTTTTTTCGGTCTGTGAGGGGTATTCATTTAATGTGATTGCACACTAAAAAGACCATCATTGTGAGTATTATATTCCACATCTGCCCTTGAATCCTCCATGCTGGACATACATCGAGTTATTATCTTCCGATTCCTGTACAAATTGCATTGTCTTGTCTTTGGATTGACCCTTTAAAATCACTTAAAATGTAAATAAAAAAATGTAAACAAATGAGGACACAACCTTTTTTTTAGCTATTCCAAAACTAAAATGAACCAATGCAGGCCTGAGTTTTGGCTTGGGAGCGCAGAGACTTAAAAAAAAAAAAAATGTCTGCTTTACTTGTAGGTGCAAGCTATATAAAATGTCTGTGCAATATTAGTTTGTACCCACAAGTCCACGAGTCATTATCCGAGCAGAGGCGAGGGAAAGATGGAGAATGGGCGAGGGGATGGCTGGGAGAGGCTGTGAGTGGATTTCAAGCTGCATGCTGCAACAGTCTATAATTAATTTAATTCAAATGAGTCTGTTGTTTTTAAAGCGCTCAGATGAATTAATTTCAATGTTACATTTTTAAAGATTATATACCCTATCAATTGCTTCTTTATTCATGCCGACAAATGGAATGCCATACAGGCCTTCTTCAATGTGTGTGCGTTCACATGAACACATGGTGGGTAGACAGTATATTGTTGATTCTTTACAAGCCTCAATGCATCTCCAATAGGAACAAACACAGTGACTATAAATGAGCAGCAGAGTGCTTCAGCAGCTTTTAGCCAACCATGCCTCTTCTTGCCTGGAGGATATGTTGTGGTTTTTGCTGTTTGAATACATATTATATTCTGGGTAAAATATCCACTGAGTCTCCATTGCTCTGAGTGCTTTCTTTCTTTCTGTTTCATAACTGGAACAGAGTACAGGACACTTCCCTCGTGGCATGGCTGCCACCGCCCCCCTGGGATCCCAGTGCACACGGATGGAGGCTTTAGTGAGGCTTTTTAATGCGGTCCATAGTTGGTCCGTGCCCTCTTCTTTCTTTCCTCTGAGACCTTCTCCTTTTATATAACTAAATCTGTTTGGTAGAGGAAGAAAAAAAAACACAAAAAAAAAGCCGAACCATGCTGCAGAGAGAAAAATATAAATAAATTGGAATATAAAAAGCATGAGATGCAGTACTTACTTTTGACGATTAGGCATCAGCCGAAGCCTTTTCAAGTTTTGTCTATTAACAACAGGAAATGAGCAGTTAAGTGCTGAACTCTCCGACAACTGAAGAGAATACTAATGAGCAGTTACAATATGTGCTCCAAATTTTGCACATAATAGTAGTTGCAAAGCGTCCCTGACGTCAGTGCCTCGGGCGAGCGGTATGGGGAAATGACACCAGCTTGTTTTCAGCACTTCTCGTCACAGTTAAAGAATGTAGGACAGAATGAATAAGAGGCATATGAAGCAGAGAAAATAGCATGTTGTCTCAGTCTGCCATTGTAAACGCATCTTTATTGGGCGGATTACATTCTTTTTCTTGGCGCGGGGAGGTGATCCGCTCATTGTGAGTGTCAGAGGAGGCGGCTGGAGTCAGAGGAGTCGTTTCAGGAGCCGTATCAACATCACTTTTCACTGTGGTCCTTACACGCGAACATCTGAAAGTGACATCTGAAATGGTGCGCGAGTGGAGAGAAACAAATAACTACATCTTGCACACTATTTGTGAAATAATTACCCCAGCAGAAGGCAGTGGTGATACGAGGAAGTATTTTTATTTATTCAAGTCACAAAAGGAAAACTGAGACTTCAAACTGTGCAGTCAGTTGCGGCACATTGCTTTTCATCTTATTTGGTGCTTCCTTTTCAGAGACTGCAGGGTGGCCATGCAATTAATTCATTTCTCAAGTAGCAAATAGCAAGAAACACAACTCATGGCTGGTAAATCACACATACATTTAAACTGCCAATAAACAACTTATTTGCTCCAACTCGTCATCCTCAAGTAAATACTGATGTCACAGTGTGATGGCTGTAGGAAAATGACATAATTCACGTATACATTGGTTCTCTACAGGCCTCACTTTCCATTCAGTCTGCAAAAATGAAGGTTGCATTACAGCACATGAGGAAGCTAGTTTTGCCATCGCACAACCAAAACAGTCCGAGGCACTGTTTTCCCCGGTCACTATCTCCAGGTAACCGTGGGACAACTGGAAAAACAGTGGAAAGAGAAGAAACCCCACTGTTGGAGGAGGCAAAGGTGAAGAGGGAGAATGATAGAAACCGAGTCAAAACAAGAATGAACGGACGCGCAATCACTGGATGGATGGTGCTCTGCTGTCGTTTCTAAGTCAAGTTTTTTGTGTAATAATCTTTTCAAAAGAACCAAAAAAAAATAACAATAACTGACAGCAGAGCAAGAATACACATAACTCAACCAAACTGCTGAACCTCCAACAGCCGGGAAAAATAACACGGGTGTCTTATGATCTTCACATGCGTTTACTGGCTGCTTAGCAGTGGATATCTCTGCAAAACAGTAAACAGGCATCTTGGACATAATGTCAGAGCTGTAATTTCTTCCCACTCTGTTGTTAGGGTTAGTTTGCTTTTTGACTGTTTTGCACTAAAATTATATCCATTTCTTACAAAAAGCACCTTTACATTTCTTACATTTTCTGCAACGGCTAACTGATTGACCTATAACACCGACGATACCAGTTCTTTGATTGGGTTGGTTTAGTGTCGATGTGGGGCAGTGACCATGAACCACAATGTCATGGTTCACACCCCGCTGGAAACCCTCTTTCATTTCAAGCAGGTTCAACAATGATTGGCAAGACCCACAGAGGTCAGCGAAGCTCGGGTCAACACATTTGAACTTTCAGGAAAACTTCAAATCTCTCAGAGCACTGCGGGGAATCTGCATGAAGCTGTCCCGACACACCACGCACACACAATAATGGAGGAGGTGCACACAACAGCTGTTTGTCCATTATAATGTCCTCATTATTTTTATGACTCATCCCGGCTCTATCAAAGACTACAGCTAACAACTCAAGCTGCAGCATCCTGAGTAGACAACATGGTTTAAGAGGAGAAAGTTTTCTTTTTTGAGGTATCTAAAGATCATCAATGGCTATGACTGCACACGGCACAACGTCTTTTCCTCGAAACACTTTTAATGGCTTCACATGTGTAACTAAATAACACCACCTGAAGGAGAGTTTATCATTTGTTAATGCTGATCCAATATGAGTTTCACAATTTATACTGGGAGGCAGAATCCAAGCGACTACTTAGAAGTCAATATTGTAGAGTAACAAGTACAAGGTTCAAACATTACAGCTAACGCCTTCCTTATTGATTGCGTCAAATAACCACTTGAGGTGTGGAAATTTCCTGATTATAAGATGCATCACAATGCAGACGTGGACGATTCTGCATTGATGTAGAGACAGAGCATAATTGAGAGTCTGCAGCTCGTGTTGATTGCCGGTTGTCTGGCTTCATGCTAAATTCTGAAATGAGTAGCAAAGGCCCCAGTGCGCAACATGAGTGAGATGGACCTGCAGGATGCAGTCACCGGTATCCTCAGCCTGTCCATAGAGGATAGAGGCCACCTAAATATCTGTAATGTTAGCACCTGCAAGGACAAATTAAAGGAGCTAATTAGCTATGTTAATGACCAGGCTGGAACGGTTACAGAGGTGCTTGGTCAAATAGCTAATAGCAACTATATCAGCACAAAGCCCAGCTACAAGCCTACCCAGCTGCAAAGCATCTATCACGCCGCAGATCATGACAACTTCCGCCTGTGGCATAAAGTCCACTGTGTGGGAGATGAGACCTCCCACACAGTGTTGGAGTTCAACAGGTAGAGGTCAGGATGGATGGAACACAGGTCAGCCAGGTAAGTATGGCCCCTGACCTGTTGGACGAGGAGTCATTTGACATGGAGTCCCATGGCCCCTCACCTGTGCTGTTTGACCCCTGAGCCTGAACTGACAGGGTACGCTTGCCTACCAAAAGTTTACTTTGCAGGCCGGGAAAGAGGACAAGTGGAGGCCAAGACCATCCCTGACACCGCAACTCCTGACTCAAGCCTCCTTCTCTTCTAACCCTCTTGACTGCCTTTTTCTCTTCAAGTTCAGCACCTGTCACACACACACGCTCAGCAGTGGTAGGGGTGTGTGTAAGCACCCTGATTATTGTTACAGTCTGCTAGTCCCAGACAGACCGGTCGACTTCATCCAGGAGTCGAGAGGGCTCCAGCCAAGGTTCTTGTCTCTTTCAGAGTCTGATCCCAGCTCTGGCCCTTCTGTGCTGCCGTGAGCACACAGCCAGCGCAGGCTGGAAGCCAGAACTCTTTTGACCACTACAGGTTCTTTCCTTCACTCTTGTCTTGAGTGTGGATGTAATCAACAGTTTTTTGGACCACAATGATCACCCCAGCTTATCAGCACAAGCTGGCATTCTCTTTGGTAGCCACCAGTAACAACACGAGGATAGTCGCATGCCAACTCAACCCATCAGCATGCACTTACAAACACTATTTCCCCTTCCCTTCCCTTCCCTTCCCTATCCATGATAGACCCTTTTTGCATGCCTTAGAGACTCTGTCAGTAGTTTTGATAAGATGTACCTTAGGTGCAAGTAGCTAGAGATCGTATGCAGGACCTCATTGGGGGACTTAGCTCCTAGGTTTACAGCCTGAACAGTAGGATTCCATTTGGTTCCCTTTGCCCCTGTTGAGGAATCCCTTAGATCTGCTACTGTTGTGCATTATCTTCAGATACATCAGACATGTAGTCTGAGCAAAGCATTTACAATTACAAATACAAGTCTACTTTCCTCTAACCACCCTTCTTTTCACCTTCCTTTCCATCTAATTTGAAATAGTATACAAATATGTACATTTTAAAGTGAACATTCTTCTCTTGAGACTGTTTTTCCTTCTGGTTATGAGTCCCTGATTCCGGGGTGGTGCTCAGTATTACTCATTTATTAATATTTTATTAGGGTTAGGGTTACATGTTTTTATTATTGATTTTAATGTTTCCTATTAGTAATTATTAATTGCTAATAACCAAACCTGCACAACCTTTGTAGCCATCAACGGTGTTTGTTTTTCCAGTCTTTTCCCCAAAATACAAAATCGTAATAATTGTGGTCCTGGAGCAACAACAATTATGATCTTCCAGTAACTCCAACACAGCAATATCAGATTGTGCATTCACTCCTTTGCACTGTCCTCCAGGTCTCTAGAAGAGGTCTCTATTCTCAGTGTTTGTTCTGTGTTATCTACCAGTCCTTTCTTTGTTCTCATATGTGCTGTCTAAGCAAGTAGGACTGATCCCTGTTTGAACCAACGCCACGATCAGAAATTATTCAGCCCTCAGACCATCAATGTGCTGCCTGACTGCTGCAGAAAGCCCAGTGCTGGTGGGACGCTCAAGGGTTCATCTTTTCAACTCAACTGTTGAGATTGACCTGAGCAAATGGTGTTGGCGATGGGCGCAGATCATGTTTCTAACCATGGCAGTGACATTTCTACCAGATTCTATATCCACAGGAATGACATTTCCACCAGTGCTGATGATGTTTCCACAGAGGGCAGCGCTGTATTTACCCACAGATGTCGTCTCTGACTCCAACAGTGACCTTCAGTGATAACATCTTCTCAGTATTGGACACTGATGGGACACTTCAGGCATATTTCTAGTTGTTGTTCATTTCATTGAATATCAGCTTAATTATTTAGAACAGAAGAACAGAATGCCCTCTGAACTGGACTATTGTTATTTTAGTTGGTCTATTTGTTTTTAATGTTTTGGTCCACTAATTTCCGAGGACAATATGTTGATCCAATATTAATTCATACTGCCAGAAGCTGTTTAGGTGGAAGGTCTGAGGAAGTAGTTGCTATGTTACCCCTTTATATGGAGGCAGAATCAAAAAGGATTTTGAAATAAATATTTTCTCTAGTTTTTGTCTTTTTTTGTGTAATATAGAAGAAGGCATTCCTTCATAACTGATTGTGACAGTTCCTGCCATTTTAAACAGGTTAAGAGTATCAGGTGCACATAATTCATTTATGAGTTTTAAGTACACAGAGCAGATTAAGGGACATAGTAGGGCATACATCGAGGAGAAAAAACACGTCATAAAGGGTAAGATATCATGATTAAATTATCAAAATACGAAAAAACAACTTGAGAAAAATTAAACACTATGAATAAATTGAATCTAGGTGTACATGTAGATGAAGGTTCTCAGTCATCCAGGTCATGGTTTTTCTAGGTGCTGTATCGTAGGCAACTGGACTTGTTTCAGTTTTGTGAAGACGTTTCACCTCTCATCCAAGAGGCTTCTTCAGTTCTAACTAACTGGAGTGAACGCGCGCACACACGGCATAATGCTCCGTGGTGTCGGTGGCTGCAAGACACACACACACACACACACACACAATGCATATTGCTCCGTGGTGGCGCTGGCTGCAAGCGCACACACCCGCCCAAGACGCGGCTCTCGGACCCAAAATTAATTTGGGTAAACTGTTTAGTAGCTTGATCAAGGGTGCACACTTGTTCACTCAACTGTTTTCCGGACATGCATACATACATACATACATACATACAGACAGACAGACTCACACATCATTTCACACTCACCTTGTCCTCGCCCATGCAGGCAAAACATTGGCGAAATCATTTCCGCCTTTAAAAAGAGTGGGACGCGCAGCTCCAGGGTCATGTGACCATTTAATAAAATGTTTGTTTTTATGTTTATGCTGATGTGTTACCGAATAACATTTTTTGTTTATAAGAAAATATTTGGACAACAGGGAAAAATGAGTGTGTAAAACATACTCAGGTTTAAACGACCTGTAGAGGTTTCCCGTGTCCATTAAATCATTAATTGATTTAATCTTAAAAAAAGTGGATGTCCAGGGGAGGGGCTTTTTGTTTAAAAGAAGGCCATTTTGGCTTGGTAAGTGAGTCATGCTGTGGTTACAGAGAAGGTAACATCAGAGAGAGAGAGAAAAATGTTATTGCTCAGATTTTGTTTGTTTTTGTACAGTTTGTTTGTTATTTTCACTTTTTGTAAATAGTTGCACTGCTGCATTGTGGAGGTTGGGGTAATTAAAAAAAAAAAGGTATTTTCCCGATATACTTCCGACTACGCCATCATTTTTGTTTGTTTTTGAGGA
>OMLP01037037.1:0-10379 GCA_900302685.1 Spondyliosoma cantharus | reverse complement strand
ATAAAACCATCAAGTCATTATAACTTCCACATACAATTTGCCATCTACTCCAAATTACTCAAACATGTAGAGGGTGTTGCCCTGAATACGTCTAAGCGGCACAACCCGACGGCAGCATGCCCCGACGGCTTGGACTGTGAGGGCCCGTTCATCACTGCTTGCAGCTTTAATTGTAGTTTATTATCTTTGATTATATTATTATTATAATAATAGTTTATATAATATAATTTATATGTTTCATATAAAGTCAAATCCTGATCAACACATGATCAATAAACAAACTAATTGATCTTTGATCAGAACTGAGTCATGTGTGTGACTGAATGTGTGTGTGTGTGTGTGTGTGTGAGTGTAAGAGTGAGTGTGTGTTTAGCAGCTGACTGTAAACTCACCTCTGTCCTTCACACACACACACATGCACGTACGCGTGCACAATGTGAGCTGTAGTCTGATCACATTAATCATCAATAATCAGTGATTCATTCTTATGATAATAAGTTTGGATAGTATGATAGAGTGTGTGTGTTGTTTACTGTCTTCACTACAGCTCAAGGCCGGCATGTTCACTATGTGAGACACTCGATCCACCCGCCGCCCCGCCCCCCAAAGCAAACATCCACACATGGAGCTGAAGAGAGGAGGAGGTGGGGACACCCAGGGGTGGAGGAGCTATAAAAGGCTGATGGAGCTGAGGAAGGAGGTTTGACTGAGAGACTCTGCAGCCTGAATCTGGAGCAGACTACTCTGTCCCAGGTGTCTCAGTCAGTCCAGGTGTCTCAGTCCGTCCAGGTACCTCAGTCAGTCCAGGTGTATGACATCATGCCGTGGCTGCTGTCTACTGAGCTTGACCGTCTGTCTTCGTCTCCATCTCAGCGTCAGTGTGAGCGGACGGCGTTCTCGTTCTACTGTGCAGTGCGGGAGCGTCATCCGGTCTGGAGGTTGGAGGACATGCGCAGTATGGAGGTCTTCTGTTGGGAGGATGGACGCCCGCGAGCCTTCCTGCCATCTGAGGCACTGCTGTACGCACTCGTACATGACCACCAGGACTACGCCCACTACCTGCTCAACAGGTACTCTGTGAGCGCGCTCAGAGCACCGCGCTGCAGCTTCTGTTGCTGCTGTGGCAGCGGCTCGCCACACCTGTCCGTGGCAGTGCGCTACGACCGCATGACAATCCTTGGCATGATGGTTGACGCCCTGAAAGACTGTGATGTGCAGAGTGGGCGGGACTACCTGGACGGCTGCGGCGGCTGTTCCCACGTGGCAGATGCAGGAAAGACAGCAGTGCAGCTAGCTGTGGAGCTGTCCCGGCCCGACTGTCTGCTGATCCTGCTGGTACATGGCGCACGGCCTGACGCCCTCGACGCCGCACTGCAGCGACTCATCTCCTGTGATGCTGCAGAGCGACGACACGCACAGCGCTGCCTTGACTTCCTGCTGCTGTTTCTGCCGAAACCGCCGGCGCTGCGCCGCTTGCTGGACGAGCCGCAGTGCTGGCAAAGCCTGCTGGGAAATGAGGTGTTCAGCTGGCTGTGTGGTCTGGCTCCACCCCCCCTCCTGCTGCAGTCACTCAGGTGTTTGGCCCGATCTGGCCCGGATCAGATCGCCACACTGCCTGACTTCCTGCAGCTGCACAGCTAGCTGTGACACTATCTGTTACCATGGCAACACACTCAGGACTGCTAGGATTGGACGGTGTGTTGACGATATAAGTAAAGACTAAAAATTAATTTCTGATCAATACTGCTGAGTCAGCAGTGAAACCTTGTATCTCCGACCAGCTTTAGGACCCTGAGGAGCAGCGGTGGTTAGAAAACATGTAAGTCACCAAACCGGGAGATATGAGGTTTCAATATGAGACTTTTGTTGTCTGCTGACGTGCGTTTAAATAAAGTTTCTGTTCCTGTAAAAAACCCTATCTGACCTTTGAAGATGAAAACATTTGTTTACATAGACAGGAAGTGATATCATGTTGTTACAGACTGATTTTAAATATGGCAGGAACGTGTTGTCTCTCTGCTGTCGCAGGTTTAAATATTTTCAGTTGTATTGATCATATTGATCATCCTGTGATCAGTTGATCTGCTCTGTTTCTTTTCGCTCTGTTTGTTCAACCTTCATCATTTTTATTGTTTCTGATGTTTGACTGTAAATAAAATAATTTACTGAGAAACAGTTTGTTTATTCACCCTGAGTCGTGTCTGTAGGTGTTCCATTGATGTAATGTAATAATCATATTGATTAATAAATGTATTATAGATGTGATTTAAGGTTGTTTTAATTCAAATAACTTAATTGACACAAAAGTTTCAGGAACAATGTTGCCAAAGATTAAAATCATCAATAACACAACATTCATCAATATATTTAATCCAATGTTTCTCCTGCTTGTGTGAGTGTGAGTGAGAGAGTCTGTGTGTGTGTGTGTGTGTGTGTGTGTGTGTGTGTGTGTGAGAGAGAGTGTGTGTGATACACAGTACTCAAGAAAACCGAATTACTGGGTTAGTCCAACTATGATTGGATTTTTAAAATGCATATACACAACCTTAGTCTGACTAAAATCGGACCGGATCGGATTTCTCTAGTCGGATTAAAACACCTAGATTATTTGATTGATAGTCGCATTACCCGTGCATGTATACGTTACATTGGATTGGATACGGATTTTGCGTTTTTTCCCCCAGGGCTGTGAGCCGGAAGTAGAGGGAGACGATTAGTTGTGTCGTTGCCGGAAACAGAAAACAACACAATGAATATTTCCTCCGAAATCACCGCAAGCAAGAGCTCCATTGTGCATCTAGTGTGTGTAATTATCATGAACACATATACCAAATGTACAAAGCTGTAGCTTCGTCCTGCTCTTCGTATGCCATCTTTCTGGAATGTCGAGGCAGAGTTTGTTGGCTCTATTACCACTAGTGTGGGTACAGTGGGTACAGCGTCACCTATCGCAGCGGGTATGACATGCTTTGGCCCAATAATTAGATTTTCTCACCGGCATGTATACTCGGACAATTGCAGTTGTCCGATTGAGTAGCATAGTCGAACTATGGCTGTAATCTGACTAAGCTGTGCATGTAAATGCAGTGAGTGTACTGATCAATAACCTGATCAATAACTTGACAACTCCTCAGTGCTAATACATGTTTATTAGGTAAATGAAGGAAATCACAACAGGTGAGTTTACACTAAATTCTTACTGGTCAGAACATCCAACCAATCAGCTGACAGCAGGATGACATCACAACGCAGTCATACCTGCTCAGCTCACCACAAAAATGCTGCAAAGACGAGGAGGACAGAGGACGAAGAGTTAAAAGGACTATTTTAATATCAATCCAGTTCAGACCGGACTTGGGTCCACTGCAGTCCACCAGGGTCCATTATAGTCCACCAGGGTCCACTTCGGTCCACCAAGATCCATTACAGTCCATAAGGGTCCACTGCAAACCACCAGGGTCCATCAGGGCCCACTACAGTCATCAGGGTCCACTGCAGTCCACCAGGGCCTGCTACAGTCCATCAGGGTCCATCAGGGCTCACTGCAGTTGACCACAGCTCAGGTCATGTTTAAGATCTCATTTCAGGAGAATCTTTAAATGTTAAAGTTATTAAATTTACATTTTTTAATGAATCAGTCTCAGTAGGTGGGGGCTCCTGCCTGTTGCCATGGTAACTGTATAACTGACAGACAGGGCAACATGGCCTCGAGAGAACCAGCAGTCCAGTCTGTTCCCAGTTTAGGTCAATTAATCCAGTATAACCAATCTCATCCAGTTTGATCCAGTCTGATCTTGGAAAACATGCAAATAAATTAAAACAGTGAAATATCCCTTTACAAATGAGCTTGAAGCTAACGCTGGTCTCTGATCAATAAATAAAATCCGACTGAACTCAGATTGGTAGAGAACCAGATAGAACCAGCTAGAACCAGAATAACATCTTCCTCTGCAGTGAAATGTCCCTTAATGTCCCCATTTACAACCAGTTTGACTGGACTGGACTGAACTAAACTGAAAAAAAGATGATTTTAAACCATTTAGAACCTATTTGAGCCGCTCCAAACTGGACTGAAACAGAACCAATTTAATTGGACTAAACTAGACTAAAACCCTAAAAAACACCAGTTTGAACCAGTCGGACAAACTGGAATGAAAGAATAGAAAAGAGCAATTATGGGCCAGTTGAACCAGTCAGAACCAGTCAGAACCAGTCCTAACCTGTTTCAACCAACCTGGACTAGTTACAACCAATTAGAACTAGTCTGGAACAGTTAGAACCAGTCTGGACCAGACAGAACCAGTTAGAACTGGTGTGGACCAGTCAGATCCTGTTATCACCAGTCTGAACCAGTTAAAACTAGTCAGAACCGATCCCTCTGTCATCCACCATCCCTTCAGAATAAAGTGCTTCCTGTTTAAACAAAATTAAATAAAGTCTCATTACATTTGATTTCCCACCAGCCACCTGGGTTCCTTGTGTGGCGGCCATCTTCTTTCAGAACCGTCCTCCAAACATTAATGTTACAGGAAGTGATGTCATCTGTCTGCTCAGTGTCGGTTGAACCCACTTCCTGTTTGTTTGTAAACACTTCCTGTATTTTTGTAAACAGGAAGTGGTGTCACTGGTCACTGTGACATCACAGTGATGTCATGGGTCAGATGAGCTCCCATTCGTCATCAACGTCGTCCCCACTGAGGGAGGGGCCTGCGGGGATAGGCCTACAGGGGGTCTGTGGGAGGAGCTTTGTCAAGCGACGAGACAATCCGCCAATCAGAGTCACCGCCCATAACTCGTCCTCGGGAGACACTGAAGTGAGGAAGATAGAGAGATAGAGCGAGAGAGAGACACCTGAGACACATGAGACCAACACAGCTGAGACACATGAGATACATAAACCAGTCTCACCAGTTAACCAGTTGGCGTGTCCAGGGATCTTCTTCCAGTAATCTCCTGCTGGGTTTCTGTCTGAGACACCGTAACGTCGAGCCAGATCTCCGTTTACACACCGAACCCAAACTGTCCGAGAGCTGAGGACCAGCTGACTGACAGAGAGGCCTGCAGTACACACAGTACACAGTTTAATACACAGACAGGTGTGTAGATGAGACTGACATGTCTGTAGATGAGACAGGTGTTTACCTGGTACAAGCTCCCAATCCGTCCCCACGGGCATCTCATCACTGAGTCCGGTCCTGACAAAGACACTTCCTCTGTTGTCCAACGCCCAGAGGAGACGATCATTAGGACTCGTCTGAATACTGACCAGCTGCACCCCGATTGGCTGCTGAGACATGATGCCACAGTTACCTGGACAGGTGACACGTACTATGTACAGGTGGTTCAATGTGGATCAGATGTGCGTTACCTGTACAGGTGGTTCTATGTGGATCAGATTTGCGTTACCTGTACAAGTGGTTTATACATAGATCAGATTTGCGTTACCTGTACAGGTGGTTCTATGTGGATCCAGGCCGGCAGCATCATGCTCGGGTTCAACGGCTGCGTTCCGACTCTGAAGTAAACGACTCCTCGACTGTCGACCGCCCAGACGTTCTGACTGCCGCAGCTCACACTGACCAGACGAACGCTTCCTTTAACACACAGATGACATTTTACCTGAACACACCTGTAACACATGTTTTTATCTTAATATAGCGACTTTATTTAAATATTAAAACCTGGGGAACCACTGTCACATCATTTAGAACCCCTGGAACCACATGACTACTGGAACCCTATTAAGGCAGGGCTCCAGATTTTCATAATTTTATAATGAGTTAAAATGGACATGTTAACGAGTTAAAGTGATCGTTCTCACTTCCATCTTTCCGTACATTTACCATTTGATTGTTTAAATGACGGAGATAATTTAACATTTCAAGGCTGTTCTGTGGTTCAACTGTCAGTTCAGTAAATAAAGTCATTACAGACATTTCTGTCTGATGGTGATCAGGTCACACACAGCGCTGTTCAAACAAACATTTATGGTTGCAGTTGACTCCAGGTGAAATGTGAGCAGGATCAGTAGACCACGTCCTGTTTCTGAACAGATTCCAGGTCAGTTCTCTTTTAGGGTAATAGCCTCATATTTCAGCTCTGACTGACAGGCTGTCCCGGTGACCTCTGAACCTCAACAACATGCTGCTGCAGCTGTTTGTCACCTCTAACTCTGCTTTATCTTTAAATCAGCTCATCAGTGATGAAAGGCCATTCTCCTCAGTTTGAAGGACTCAATGTGGATAACTGTATATCTAACCTTCACAGAAAAACTATGAATGATGCCTTTCCAAAATAAAACATAAATAATAAAACAAAATAAAAAAGAACTCGAACTCTACAATCATCTCAAATTAAGTGAGCCTCAAAGTGTCAACCACAAACCCTAAAATACCATGAGATGATCCATGACCCACACTAACCTTGATAAAATAAATAAGATTAATACAGCGTGTAAAAATAAAGAGTTACACAGAACAAAGAGGCTGAATCAGATGAGACACTGATGAGGTTTAAACACATGGTCATATATACATGGACATATACAGTATTCGACATATGCAGTATTTGCTCCATACAGATTTATTTTGTTTTTGCTTTTTTGTCACACTTAAATGTTTCAGATCATCAAACAAACTTTAATATCAGACAAAGACAACCTGAGAAAATACAAAATGCAGTTTTTAAATGATAATTTCATTTATTAAGGGAAAAAGGTATCCAAACCACCTGGCCCTATGTGAAAAAGTAATTGCCCCCCTTGTTAAATCATGAATTAACACATCACATCATCCAAAGAAATTCAAGAACAGATTAGAAACAAAGTCCAATTCTAAGGCTTTGGGACTCCAGAAAACCACAGTGAGAGCCATTATCCACAAATGGAGACAACATGCAACAGTGGTGAACCTTCCCAGGAGTGGCCGCCCGACCAAAATTACTCCAAGAGCCATCGACAACTCATCCAGGAGGTCACAAAAGTACCCATAACAACATCTAAAGCACTGCCGGCCTCACTTGCCTCAGTTAACTTCAGTGTTCAACAACAAGAAAGAGACAAATGGCATCCATGGGAGAGTTCCAAAGTGAAAACCACTGCTGACTGAAAAAAAACAAAAAAAAGTTTTAAAATGATGATTTCATTTATTAAGGGAAAAAAGCTATCCAAACCAACCTGACCCTAAGTGAAAGGGTTATTGTCATTGCTCCCTAAATCATATGGCAAATATGAGACAGGCTTTTGGGGAAATATTCTGTGGACTGATGAGACAAAAGTGGAACTTTTTGAAAGGTGTGCATCCCGTTACATCTGGCATAAAACTAACACAGCATTTCAGAAAAAGAACATCATACCGACAGTCAAACATGGTGGTGGTAGTGTGATGGTCTGGGGCTGCTTTGCTGCATCAGGACCTGGACGACTTGCCGTAATTGATGGAACCATGAATTCTGCTCTCTACCAGAAAATCCTGAAGGAGAATGTCTGGCTATCAGTTTGTGAGCTTAAGATCAAGCTCACTTGGGTTATGCAGCAGGACAATGATCCGATGCACACCAGCAAGTCTACCTTTAAATGGCTCAAAAAAACCAAAATGAAGGTTTTGGAGTGGCCTAATCAAAGTCCGGACTTAAATCTGATAGAGATGCTGTTTCATGACCTTAAACAGGCTGTTCATGTCGAAAACCCTCCAATGTGGCTGAATTAACACAATTCTGCAAAGAAGAGTGGGACAAAATTCCTTCCAGTTATTGCAAACGCTTGATTGCAGTTTGTTGCTGCCAAGGGTGGCACAACCAGTTATATGGTTTAGGGAGCAATGACTTTTTCACTTAGGATCAGGTTGGTTTGGATAGCTGTTTTCCTTTTTTTTAAATAAATGAAATCATCATTTTAAAACTTTTTTGTATTTTCTCAGGTTATCTTTGTCTGATATCTGATGTTGATATGAACTGAAACATGTAACCCAGAGATTCCACCAGATATGTGTCCACTGTGTTACGGCTCCAATCCAGTTTTGCTCAGCCATCCGCCGTCCGGCAACCCCCACCGGTTGTGTTTCGAGTCCGCCACGGTGCAGTATGGTCGACAGCTGGCTACGCGAACCGAGGAGTTCCCGCGATTATCACGTAATCACTCGCGACCACAGTTATAGGTATGTGTCATAAACACAACAACACGAAGTGTTCCCGACCGAAGGATTAGCAGAAGAGCTTGTATTTGTCTCTTTTTTGAGATCGGTGTGCTGGCGTCAACACATTTCGAAAAGTAACCGGATGTCATATTATTGTTTCGGGGTGTGACTTCCTGTCTTCTCGATGCTAAATTCAGCTGAATTGCTGCGTCGTGCTACGGCATCCACCAGTCAAATGTTTGAACACACCTTCTCATTCATGGGTTTTCTTAATTTGTATAATTTTCTCCATTGTAGATTAATAATGTAGACATCAAAACTAAGAAGGAACACAGCTTTGCACACGCTTGGCATTCCTTCAATCAGAATCATGAGGTAGTCACCTCGAATGGGTTTCAATTAACAGGTGTGCCTTGTCAAGAGTTAATTTGTGGAATTTCTTGCCTTCTTAATGTGTTTGAGACAATCAGTTGTGTTGTCTAGAGCTAGGGTTGGTACACAGTTCTATACAGTGAATAGCGCTATTTGACTACTGTTCTAATCCATATTATGGCAAGAACCACTCAGCTAAGTAAAGAGAATTGACAGTCCATCATTACATTAAGAAATGAAGGTCAGTCAATCTGGAAAATATCAAGAACTTTGAATGTATCAAGTGCAGTCATGAAAACCATCAAACACGTGATGAAACTGGCTCTCATGAGGACCACCCCAGGAGAGGAAGACCAAGAGTCACCTCTGCTGCAGAGGATGAATTCATTACAGTTACAAGACTCAGAAACCTCAAATTAAAAGCACCTCAGATTAGAGCCCACGTAAATGCTTCATAGAGTTCAAGTAGCAGACACATCTCTACATCAACTGTTCAGAGGAGACTGCATGAATCAGGCCTTCGTGGTCGAATCGCTGCAAAGAATCCACTACTGAGGAAGAACATGAACAAGAAGAGAAGTGTTTCAGCCAAGAAACACAAGTAATGGACATTAGACCAGTGGAAATCTGTACTTTGGTCTGATGAGTCCAAATTTGAGATTTTTGGTTCCACCCACCATGTCTTTGTGAGACACAGAAAAAGGTGACTGGTTTCCTACATGTGTGGTTCCCACCGTGAAGCATGGAGGAGGAGGCGTGATGGTGTGGGGGTGCTTTGCTGGTGACACTGTTGCTGATGTATTCACAATTCAAGGCACACTTAACCAGCATGGCTACCACAGCATCCTGCAGCAACATGCCATCACATCAGGTTTGTGCTTAGTGGGATCATGATTTGTTTCTCAACAGGACAATGATCTCAAACATACCTCCAGGCTTAGTAATGGCTATCTGACCCAAAAGGAGAGTGATGGAGTGCTGTGTCAGATGACCTGGGGCCTCTTTTATAAACGTTGCATACGCACAAAAGAAGGCGTACGCCACTCTCTACGCAAAAATGAAAGTGACAATGGCTGGACTAAGTTTTGTTACCCTTCTCCGCGTTCTTCTGTTACTTTTTCTAATATTCGTGACGGAGAACCTCGCCGATAGTAGTGGGGGCATTGTTTACACACGTGAACAGCTGATTGTGCTGTGTAAGCCTGAGCTGCAGCCCGGAGAGACACCTGGGGTCCCGCAGGAGTTACGGAGGAGACGCCGGGGCTGCAGGTCTGGAGCCAAACGGAGGGAGAAGAGGAGAAGACATAAGCCAGCGGTACCGGCGATTATAATGGGAAATGTGAGGTCTTTGGGGAATAAGACGGACAAATTTACAGCGCTGGTGAAGACCCAGAGGGAATACCGTGAGTGTAGCCTATTTTGCTTCAGTGAAACTTGGCTGCACTCGCACATCCCGGACAACAGCATAGAGGTTCCTGGCTACAGTTTGGTACGGGGAGACAGAGACTGTTCCAAAAGTCGGAAGAAGAGGGGTGGCGGGCTTGCACTTTATGGGAGTGAGAGGTGGTGCAATCCCGGACATGTCAATGTAAAGGAACGGCTCTGTACCCCGGACATTGAACTACTGGCTGTGGGAATGCGCCCGTATTATTTACCGAGGGAATTCACGTCTACCATTGTTATCACTGTTTACATCCCCCCGTCAGCTGATGCAGTGGTGGCCTGTGTCTAAGTCATGAGCTCCGCTGCTGCTAAACTACAGACTGAATACCCGGATGCATTCATGGTAATTACAGGTGATTTTAATCATGCCTCACTGGACAAAACTTTAAATAACTTTCATCAATATGTTGACTGCCCCACAAGAGACAATAA
>OMLP01037033.1:18234-40863 GCA_900302685.1 Spondyliosoma cantharus | reverse complement strand
AAACAATCCAATAACGCCGGAGTTAAAATGTTTGGCAACACTCCGGTATTTGGCTACGGGGAAAATGCAGCTCTGCGACGCGGATAATTTAGGGATATCACAGCCATCAGTAAGCCACTCTAGCTACCAAACCATCAACGCGCTCTGTGGACCCCATATAATCCGTCAGTTTATCCGGTTTCCTTTAGAAAATCGCCAACAACAAAGAATCAAAGTCAAATTCATGGAAATTGCAGGTATACCCGGTGTGATCGGTGCCATTGATGGGACGCATATCAAAATAATTGCAGCTTCTCAGGATGAAGACGTCTTTGTCAATCGGAAAAAGTTGCATTCCATCAATACACAAATTGTCTTTGACACACGTTACAATATACTGGACATTGTTGCGAAATGGCCCGGATCAACACACGATTCCCCAATTTTAATGGAGAGTGGTTTGGGTTACTTGAACGGGCTGTCATTTATAGCGTCGCAAAATATTCCTATTGGATAATTGGCCTACATGGACAACTAACAGGGCAAATGCCGCTTTTATTGACAATTCACGTTTTTCATCGCAATCTTCTAATTTTTATATGGCCAAAGCGTTTTTGTTTGGGGGGGTGTGCACTTAATTCTCCTCATAATTACATTTCTTTATCCAATATCTTTTCATAGGCTTTGTCATGGCCTTGTAGGCAACTTCCTTATTTTCACTTCATGCATTGCGTGTCACCGCTTCTAAGTGTGTCCTTATAAGTTGACGTTATCCATAGCAACAGAGAGTTACTTCTAGTTTAGGAGTTCACTCCTTTCATAACTGAAAGTAGGTCTCAGCGGCTTTGTGAATTACTTTAAAGAAACGACTCCTACATAAAAACTTTTAGTCCGATTTAGGAGTACTCCTAACGTTAAGATACAAGTCTTTGTGAATACGGGCCCTGTTCTTCTCTGCTTGTGATTTCCGGCCATGCCTCTGCCAAGGTAGTAAGCATGCCTGTACTACAGTGATCGTCGGCATCCGCAGATGTGTTTTAAAGACTGAATACAAATGACACATTACATTACAATGGTTGTAGTCATTAATGCTGCTAGTCTGCTTGCCAGCTTATGTGATTGGCCATCGCAACGTGAAGTCTGGCTTTCTCCAAAGTCTGGCTTTCTCCAAAGTCTGTTTCAACTTTGTGGCACCAGCTCAGTTTTAAAAAAAATTAATGGGAAGACCTGCGTTTCCGCCACACCGCCTGATTTGGTCTGAATCCAGCTTTAGAGTACCTGACTCCCCAAAGACTGTGGGTTCAAATCCCAGTGGGAACACTTGCTAATTTTGTTTAAGGATCCTATTTTAAGATGATTGTGCTCAAAAACTTTGGAACAGATATCAGAGGCCTACTTTTCCTGGACTGGACCCAAGTTATCTTAAGATACTGTATCTTGTCAAGTACAATTATCTTACTGCACTGGCAATTATTGGCACAGTGTAGTTCATTCATGAAGATTTAGCTAGCCAAACTATCTAATAATATGGGGACACAACCTCACAGGGCTCAAAAAGTGTAAAAAGAGGAATACTTGCTTACCCTACTTAGGAAGGTAACGTTAAGTAGAGCAGTGGCCTTGTATCACCTACAGTAAAAGTTTTAGCTATTTTGTCAATTACTTGCCAGTGATGGTAAGGCAATATTTAATATAAGCAACTTTATCAAGCTAACACTAACACTATAATTATTGCTAAGCCCACTTAGCAAATGCTTCTAAAGCCTTAAAGTGTCATTGGTGCATCAGTTATGTGATACCTTGTTACTTAAGTACTGTAAGTATCACCAGTGATTGTTTCCCCGGTAAACTCTCTCAGAAACTTGTGGATAGAGCAGCTACTAACTGGGTTGTCTAACTGTAGGGTTCTTTACTGATCAGTACAGTAGGACATGACCAAAAGTAAAATCTGATCTAAACTTAAAACTACAATTAAACCATGCTCAGATTTACATTATAGGACATAACCCTAATTGCCAGCGCCACTCCATAATAAAACGGTTCCCACTACTCTCAGTGACTGTGTTCACATCCATACAAATTAAAAGTTGACCAGTGGCCTTCCAATTGCAGTAAGTGGAGGCAAAGGGCCTGCCAAGCACTGGATGTGCACTGAGAAGAAACACCATTATCATTCACTTCACGTCACCAGGCCTGGAAGAGGTCCACTTGCAGATGATTCATCAAAAACTAACACTTTCAACAGAATTTTGCAAAAAATATCCATTCCAAAGCAGGCTGAGGCATGCTGGGCAGCAACAGGCAGTCACTGTGCCTCTCCACACTCTATCCTCCGGGTGCCTTCACCACTAATCTCTACTTTAATTTAATGTACTGTTATGTGCCCAAATTATAATTTATTCTAATTTTGTAATAGTTTTCTTGAATTGTTGCTTCCAATACAATTCTTGTTTTGTCATCTTAGATACTAGTACAGCAAATTGCCTAATCACATTACAGTAATTTCTAGAAAATGCCTGAAACAAGAGAAACTGGAAATAACTCTGAAAAGTGTGTATTTTATTTGAACTAAATCATCTTTGAAAGCTGATTGCTACAGACTTTCATTTAGGCTGTCATAAAGATATACACACGTACATACATCATGATTGCTATTTTAGCTGATTTTTTACTCAGCACGACGGAGCATTGCGCTGCTAGGCCGGACCGTGTGAACATACCAGAGGTCGGGGGGTCTCTGAGGCTTGCAGACCGCCTGTGGTTTGAATTAGAGCGGATTACAACTCTCGTCAACAAAAGACACATCTCAGCTTCCCCCACCTGCTTTTTTTGTGCTGTCTGCTCTTCTGACCAAGTGACACTAGCAGCTCCTTTATTGCTGCCAACCCATTCTGAGGGTATATACAGACATCAGTCAAATGCCTGTGTATTATACAAACAGAATACATATCATTATTATTAATTACATGTAGTTTCATTTGTCAGTTTGTCAATCTTGAGGGAAATGTCAAATTTAGCATGCCCATCACATGTTGTCTGATGGTAAGCAGTGAGTTAGTGTTAGCTAGTCCAAAGTGATGAGTACAAATTGACCGGACCACAACATCACTTATAACTGCAATCTCGCCACATGGTCCATTTAGAAGCTGTTTTGAAGTTTTCGATCATATCATACGATCTTCATCAACCAATGTTGATCATATAATACGATTGAAAGGTCCAGAACAGCTACTTACTGGACCTTGTGACGATGAGATTGTTTGGTTGACTACTGTTTCCTGTTTCCTCCTTAGTTTATGATATCAAATCATGGAAAGGCACTCGGGTTTGATGGATGGAGGAAGTAAAAGTGTCGGTAAAAGAGGTCCAGTTAACTGGAAGCTGAGCTCATATTACTCATCAGATGATTCATCCACGCTGTTTGCTCTCAACGACTCGACATTTAGTGAAACGCTGAGATCACCCGGAGAGGTGCTTTTAGAAGACAGGCAACAGCAGTTGTGCTTTCTTTGTTTCAGAAAAGACCCACTGTAATGTTACACAGCCCAACAATCTACAGCTAAATAAGGACCACAGTATGATCTATTAATCAACTTTAAGACAAGAAAAGACGGGGCTTGATAGAAGTGAAACGAGTGATTTTGGGGGGGTTGTGACGCTCAAATAATGTATTCAGTTTTACGGATGCAGTATTCTCCTAAACAATTGAGGTAGATGGGGATTTGATTTAAAATGTGGGAAAAAAAATGGCGACATATAGCATGTCTAATGTAATCCAAACCTCTGTAAGTCATTTACACACTCGACATGCAGTTGAGCTTGTGCAACCACTTCAGCTACAGTGAAGATATTGGTTTGAAACTGATGTAAATAACCCTTTTAAATCAAGTGGGGATTTAGGGGCTCTCAAACAGGTATGTGAGGTCTGTGAATGGTCTGAAATATCTGGACATTGTTTCTTGGAAGAGATATTACAATTTAGTTGCTCCAATTTAATTTTTCAAAGCTGTAAGAACCATGAAATTCTATTCGAGTGTATCTGGGCAAATACGATAGCATTGGTATCATGCATCGGTATCGTGCATTTCTTATACTGTATATGTATTTATGTTTAAATCGGTACAAACAAACCGAAACAGGGCGTACTGTCTCTTTAAGGGCTGTCACTGCTCGCTCCGTGCTGGCCTCCCGCTGCTTGTTATTTTCTGCAACAAGATGGCTGTCGTTCCTGAGAGCAGAGTCCTCACTTTCAGCGTTTTTAAATGGAGCTCTTACTCCTCTACATATTTACCCGAGTAAGTAATGCACACGTTAGTTGGCCCGGCATATGCACTAGGTTTTGTGTTCACAGGTGGTCTTCTGTCGCCTCAGTTCACCACTGTTTCTTACAGCCGGCCCGACTGGCCTAGCTCGTTTGCGATCCGAACCAGTTAGCTTTGTCAGGGGCGATGGGGGCGTTTGGTTTGCTTACCCGTGTGCCGATAGTGATGTTGCTGACGATCCATTGAACCGTTTATGGATAATATTTGTATGTGACCGATTGTATGTTTAACAAGACAACACATGGACATTACTTTGAATGTTGTAGTTATTCACCAGTGTCATTGACATCATTAAAGCGAAAGTTGTGTGTCCGCTATGCACGGATCATCCGTTGTAAGTGCTTTGTGTACGTCAACATATAGTTTATTCTCTTCAGATGAGCTTGTTTTGATTCAGCAGCCCTCAATATTTACTTTCTGACACTATGTTAGCAAATCCGTTGCAAATTTAGATTAATATGTTGTCAAAACAGTTATTTATTTTCGAAGTTGATTCAGCAGTGTGAAGCCCGGTACCCTTGTAAGTAAAAAACGAACGTCCCCATTAGCTAACTGTACTCTGGGCTAAAGTAGAAGACGAGCGTTAGCTGCTGTTATCTAACCAAATTGCTTTGCTTTAGCAACCACAGCTAATCGGCTTGTTTACTGGCTACTGGAAACTAGTGTTATAAAACGAACTGTCACACTTTATGGTTGATATAAACTGATAGACCCACCTAAATGTTATAATTTATATGTGATGTCACGCATAGTTTTTGAGCATTCGCCTGTTGCTGGTTCAGCACTAAAGGTGCAGTTTAGCTGTAACGTTAGCTTCTTAATATTAGCCTGCATACAACAACAGTATGTTAACTTATATTAATGTTAGTTATAAATAAATTGACTCGTAGTACCTTCTGACATAGTCTAAATTGTTATTATTATTATTATTATTATTATTATTATTATTATGATTATAAATTCCTTTACCTTTCCATCTAATGTATACAGAAATAGATATACACACCCATATTCATCCGGCCTGTAGTGAATTGTGACTCCTGTGTCACAACATTGATGTAATGTCTGCTGTGTCTCAAATTCACTCCTGCTGTGATGTCCCACAGGGACAAATAAACTACTTTTCTCTCTGTGTGTTTTTCAGGAACATCTTGGTGGACAAACCTAATGATCAGTCTTCCAGGTGGTCTTCTGAGAGCAACTACCCTCCACAGGTAATTTTGCCGCTATTAACAAAAACTGTAGACTTAAATCAACATGAAAATTTAGAGTGTTCATTAAGTACAAACTGTGAGGTTCAGGTAGACCTGTGGTGGCTCATTTGTTTATAAAACAGTGTATAATATACCATCATTATTTTAATCACAATCTTTTACAGGATGATGTGGGAACATGTTTCCCCACATCTTCCTGGTATCTTTGCAAGCTTCATCTGGCTGTGGCCGATAAGATCATTGACCTTCTTGCATTTGATCAACAGATACAAAGTCACCACCGATATAAAGCAATCATGATCAGAACCAATGCTGCAGATTAGAGATGTGCTGGTACAATTTAGTTTTGTATCCAATCCCAATCCAATTCCACCTCTTTACTAGTAGCCCTGTATGGATGTTATGTTATGGATGTGTTTGAATCTCCAACACTTGTTTTAGTATTGGAACAACGAGTGGTACATCAGTTTTTAATGGTGGCTATTTTTATTTACAATTGAGATAATAAACATATATCAATTTATTGTAGTAAGCAGTTAATTTAAACAAAGACAACTGTGCGATTAAAACATTTATTTATTGTGGGGAAAAGAAGATTTTCTGTTTTTTAATAAGCAAGGGCGTAGGACTGATTATGATATTCCCTCGATGGCAGTGAGGCTTCTCTGCTTTCTGCTTCAAGTGCTCACCCAACAGTATGCAGGTCTGAAGTGTCTGCAGTCTTACTACAATGAAAAAGTCGTTTCCTATTGTGTGTGTTGAACCCATGGACTGAGTACAGCGACGCTGTGCCAGGCAGAGTTTGAGGTCAAATCTGAAAGTTTGTGTTGTATGGTGAGAGGAAGTGAAGCATTTCAAAACAATGGTTAACCACTCAACTTTCAGCTTGAACACATTAGTCTCAAGATGCTTCTGTCTAGAAAAGCAGCTGGGTGGTAAAGTATGTCTGAAAGCTATCAAAATAAGCAAAAAGCGCATTTTTCAGCATTTTTAGTATAATGTATTTTATTATAAAATCAGTCACATTTCCACTATTCAGCAAGGTAATTGCATTATTATTCGTGCCTTTCCATTGGTATTCATTTGTAAGTATCAGTTTTTAAAAACAATGTTAGTATGAGAGATTGATAAGTTGATCTGCAGAAAATTACTCACAGAGTCAATGTTCAAGCAGAAATGCCAAACATTCCCATGCTCCAGCTTTTTTTTTTTTTTACTGTTTTTGGACATTTCATAGAACAAATGATTGATCAGTAATTATAATAATAATAATACAATAGAAATTAAGAAATTAAAAATGTGAATTAATTAATAAGATATGGAGTCCTTATGGTATCAATCTTGAGTCATAAACATGTTTGATATGTAAACATGTCGAAACAGACAGCAAAATTAAAGCAATGTATGAGCCACATCACAGACAAGAATCTAAAAGTTATGACCATGAACATTTTGGTAGTAGAATCAGACTGTTGACTAATGACAAATTGAGGCAAGAACAATGCCTGGCAGCAAAAAGTCAATAGAACTACTTTTATTTTTTATTGATAAGTTTGAAATTCATGTGGAAGGACTGAGAATGACATCAGTGTTTATAAAAGTTTTATCCTAGATGAGTAATGATTACAGCTCAGGACGCGGATTGGTATAATATCTGTCTTTTATGAGTGGATGTGAAAACATTGGTCCCTGGGGTTCGTTTAATGCCTGTTTTCCAGTAGCACATTTAATCAATGTTCTGGCCTGTGGTCTCCACTCGTTCTGGCCCACTGGCCACTAGTGATTTGTCATTAGATGTGCTGGCTTATTAGAGCACCAGTGACATGTGGATGCTGCTCATAGATTGTGTGTAATGCCACTTACCTGATGCAGTAGATTGACCCTGCTCTAGTCATTTAGCTAATGAGCAAATCTTTTCACAATGGTTGCCCTGACATAAGCACAGGCAATTCCCTGCACTCTTCCACACACTAATAGCATCACAGCTCTCTTGTGAACTCTTTGCCTTCAGTCTGTTTTGTGTCTCCTCTCACCTTTTCTCTCTATTTATTTACAGTTTTTAATCTTGAAATTGGAAAGGCCGGCAATTGTTCAGAGCATCACCTTTGGGAAGTATGAGAAGACTCACGTCTGCAACCTGAAGAAGTTTAAGGTGTTTGGTGGGATGAGTGAAGAGAACATGACAGAGCTTTTGTCCAGGTGAGACATCACTGCTTGTGTCGATCCAATTTTTAATTTTATGTACATTTTCAGCAGCTTTAATGTGAACTTTCCATTAGCAGCATTTTTTGTTTTCTTGTAAAAGAAATTGGGAATGTTTGTAGCTTGTTGGGGGGAGATGCACATTCTTGGAGAAAGGTCTGCCTCAGAAGGTAACTTAAGGGGAAATAATGTCCCAAAGGCAATACATTAGCTGCAAGGCAGTTGGATTATTGATATCTGGGATTGATGTTGTTTGAGCTGGTCTTCTAGCAGAGGTTCTGTATCCAGGAGCTTGGTATTGGCACCAATACTCACCTTAAAGGCATTTTCCACTACAGGAACTTAATGACCCATTGAGGAATTTGTCCTAGGTTTTGCTTTTTTTTCCAATGTGTTTTACAAACCTTTTGGATATAACTGAAAGGGTGGCACCGGAACAAACATCATTTTAATGTGCTGTTTAGTAGGTGAGTGGAGTTCAGTTGTGGGACAGACAACAGTGGGGGAAAAGTGTGGCTATTACTATTTCCCTTAGCATTTGTATGACTTTTAATGCTCAGTATAAGTAAATTAATGGGGGAGCCCCACCTGCAGTAAGAGGTTAACGGAATGAAGCAAAGAGAACAAATTGATGGGGAACAGACTGCAGGATGCGGTGAAATAATTTTACCTTTCTTTCTTTTCTTCAAGAGTTATGTATATCACCTTCGAATAAACTTCTTATAATACTGGAATTTCTAACTTCAGTAGACAGTACCTTTTTTAAAAAAGTTTGATGTTTGATTATATGCTCGATATCACAGGGATAATTGCCACGACATACAATGTTTTATTTTTAGTATAAGACGATTATAACAAGGCTTGTGTACTGTGTGTTTAGAACAACAGCATTTGAGGTAATTTACTTCTGACCACAGCCCAAAGAGTGGGAGGAGGTGGGAATATGTGAGCACTGCAGCGGTGTGTTTACTGCTGCTGGACAGAGGGGAGAGCGAGAAAGCACAGCTGTTATCGGTATTGAAGCATTTTTAAATATTCACTATTGATATTTAATCGAAATTTCAACAATCAAAGAACAGTGCATACGGAGGCAGAGTTTCTTTAAAATAAATACAGTGGAAAAGGCCTGGGCTATATGAAGTGGATGGACTACTGATTAGTGGCCAATCATCCACATTAAATACAGTTTATTTTTCAGTACACATTTAAGGTTTTCACTATTAGTTACATTCATTCGCCATGGAGGGACACACAACACACACCACACCCACACCAGCGCACCAGCGCACCAACCTCTGGTGTTTCGCCGCACTGCCGGATCCAATGTGAATCCAGTCACCCCAGGATGCAAGTGCTTGGTAGTACTGTTTACATCCTCCACACCGGCAACCATCAACAATATGGGTGACCGATGGGGTAAAACCTGGACAAGTCAGCAGATCATCACAAGGCTGACATATAGGGACAAATAACCATTCATGCTCACATACTACATCCAGAAGATGTTAAAACTTGTTTTACAGTCTTAATCAATAACATTCCGAATAAGACACATAGTTTTTTCCAAAGCTTCCATGACAAGCATGGAAGCCACTGACAATGGTTACTTTCTAAATAAATGTTTTACTTCAGTCTCTCTTTCAAACTCTGTGTTGACTAAACAGTGTTCAAGCCCATTCTTGACCAGAGAAGGATGTAAAAGTATAAACAAGCCAGCGTCCAGTACAAGTTATAGCATCGTGCCTGAAAAGGGGCAAAAATGTGTGTGTTCACCCAGATGGTGGTGTTTTCATCACAGCAGATCAAAGCTGGAGCTGATAAATACCTGAAACTACTGCAGAGTCATTTGACCTTGATTCTACGCATTCATATTGAAGACAGAAGCTGTTGTTGGTGTGTTTTTTTGTCCAGGGTGAAAGGGATATGTTTTAAAGATTTTCAGTGTGGCCTTTTGGTCTTTTTCGACCCCACTGTGTGCTATCTCTGGCGATACATGATCATTTATAGAATATGGTTTTATCATACATGTACACCAGTAGATGTAGTAGTATTTTTTCATTAATGCTGTATGTGGCAACTGAAAAAACTTGCAATCAGTACAGGGACATTCTCTCAGTAATCGGTGGATTATACCATTCAGTAAATCCTCCAGTTTCACTATATTACCAGACTGCCTGTTTGTTAAAGAAGAGGACACATCATAGCTGCCAGCTGCCAAACCGACAAATGGAGTTTGGTTAACTGCCAGATTTGGATGACTATCCAACATTTCATAGTATGGATGCAGTTGGCAACTCAACTCAGTGATAAAAATGTATGAAACAATTTTCTTTCTCTTCCAGTGGCCTTAAGAATGACTACAACAAGGAAACATTCACCTTAAAGCATAAGATCGACGAGCAGATGTTTCCCTGCAGATTTGTCAAAATAGGTGAGAGCTGATGTGGTTTATCAAGTGTGGTTTCTATTGATAAGATACATGGTGAATATTTCTGGGGGTTTTTTACACTGATTTCCCCTTCTCCATATGTGTTGTGTTTCAGTGCCTCTGATGTCTTGGGGTCCTAGTTTTAATTTCAGCATCTGGTATATTGAGCTGCATGGCATCGAAGATCCTGATGTGGTGCAGCCCTGCCTTAACTGGTACAGCAAGGTAAGCAGTCAATGGTAGACTGTGGGTTACCGACAAAGGCTCGGAATGAAAGAGTAGATTACAGATTCTGCAGGCCTGAGACTGTAATTAGTTGGATTAATCAGACAGCAGGAGAACTTAACTTCTGCAACAAAACAAACGGTCTTTAGCAAGGCACCTGTGGATAAAAACACTCCTACAGTCTACATTTTTGTAAACTGGTATTTTAGTTTTATTACAAAAAAGCAGGGATTGTAAATGAGCCAAATAGCCTCAGCAGCAGAGCATTAATTGGAAAGAGTTTCATTAATTTCTCATCTGGGCAGGGCAGTATGACATGAAGTTTATATCACGGTATAATTTGAATCACAGATGGTATTAATCATAGTATATTTGCTTTTTCTAAAATTTCAATATAAATGCTTCTAAGGGAGTAAAATACCCTTTTTGGCATCTTCAGAGCAGCTATTATGCCGTTTCTTCATCAGTGCTTTTTGCAACGACAAGTCCAACCGAGCCGCGTTGATTTACTTTTCCATTACTAGTTTAACTGCGCCGAGTTGAGCGCCGCAGTGAAGTCTCGAGACTGCAGCCAACCCGTAACAAGCACCTGTCTCCCCCTCAAATCGATACTCAACTCATGTCTGTGCAGAAAACCTGAGAGAAAGATGTTTTTATAAGTGTGTTCATCTCTCAGTACTTTTGAAGCTTCTAACAGAATCTCCTCAGTTTCTCTCATCCTGTCTGTACTATATATCTCAGCAGATGTTTGACTGTTTGTCATGTTCGCTTCCACACATTCATGTTTAGTTACTGCGGATTGAAAAACACAAAGTTTCCTCTAATGCTGCTTCATAATAAAAGCTTTTAAATGACTCAATAAGGGGGGGGGCTTTTATTGTGAAAAAGTTAGAGAAAATTAAACATGATTGTAACTGAATTACAGAGCCACTTTGTTAGCTGTGATAGCTGTGATCTTCAATAGTACTGTGGGGATCAGGACAAGCAGGTCATTGTTTTAAGACACACCTACAAGCAGGTAGCCCAGTTGAACAGATGTAATACATTCTTTTAACTGGTGCACACAAGGCCAAACTGTGTATAAGCGACACATGACATTAAACTCCCTGTGTTTTTGGTAATTTTTACGCCGTGTGAGTTGACATGATCACACAAATCCAGGTGCTTCGCAAACTACAGTAAAATGACTACAAGAACTTAACCAAAATTAAGTTAATAACTGACAACATTGTGATTCCAAATATTATACACTTGATAAAGAGCAATTAAACAGATCTAAAAAGACCAAGCGTTTGGTGCCAACATCTCGTGGTTGGTCAAGAAAGAGTTGAGGTTTAATACTCAGTTATTCAGGGTCCCCCAAGTTCTGATGTACCCTTTGTCAACTGCTCCAGTAAGAGTTATGGGTTGTGGTTGTAGACTGAGCCTAAGTTGGTTTCCTCTCCATTATGCTCTTGCAGTACAGAGAACAGGAAGCCATCCGCCTTTGCCTCAAGCATTTCCGACAGCACAACTACACAGAGGCCTTCGAGTCACTGCAAAAGAAGACTCGGATAGCACTGGAGCACCCAATGCTCACCCACCTGCACGACAGGCTGGTGCTGCAAGGAGACTTTGACGCCTGTGAGGAGCTCATAGACAAAGCTGTGAGAGGTATCGTACCAGAGCAAAACATTACAGGTTACTGCTAGTTACCTCAATGTTTTTTTTTATTCTGACCCTTACTCAGTCAGTGATTTTGCCATAATTGATCCTCTTCTCTCCTTGCTAGATGGTTTGTTTAACCAGTATATCAGCCAGCAGGAGTACAAGCCCAGGTGGAGTCAGATCATCCCGAAATGCAACAAAGGTACAAGCGCCCAAGAAATCAACCGAGACGACATGAACAGTGAGACCCTCTATTCAAGCGGGAAATGTTCCCGATCCATCAATCAAACATATCAGCACACTGTGAAAGCTCTGTGGCCTTGTAGCTAAAGTAATGCCACCCTCCCTCTTTTGTTTGTTGTCTCCCTCCCGCCCTCTGCTCCTCCCATTATTACGCCCATCACATTATCCTCTCTCTCACTTTCCTATGCGTCATCTTCCATCTCCCACGCTCATGTACCATCCTTGTGTCCTCCTTCCTCCCCTCTTTGCAGGTGATGGTGACGACAACAGGCCGGGGATGAGGGGAGGACATCAAATGGTCATTGACGTCCAGACTGGTAAGACCCACGCAGCCAGTGTTATGACTTGGCTGTTTAATCAACGCTATGACTCATACCCTCCTACACATGCTCAGAACACATAGCTCTATTACTGTTTAATCGAATTAACCCTCCCTCCAACTCCAGCCCTTCTCCAAAATAAAACAATCCTGAGGGCATTTCTCTTCTTGGAGCAGATAAATCACGACTTTTGTTTTCTCAGAGACGCAAAACTATTGTTTGTTGGTAGTGGCGTATTTGACTGAGGGGCATCTGAAAAACAAAAGCCTGCATTGTGTGAGTGTGTGTGAAAGAGTGATGCAGTGTCTGCAACGTGTGTAAGGACTGAAAGAAGGCATTGCATCCCTCTGGTTTGTGTCTCAGGCTGCACATACTGACCTCTATGATTTGGATGCAGTAGATGATAGGAGTAGTTTATACAGGAGATTCCCAATGATTTCTTATTCAAAGGTTCTGTCTCATCCTGATCATTCTCACTCACTCTCTTATTTTTGTTGTGTTTATGTTGGAACATACAGACAAAGAATAAGTGTGTCTCACTTTGGAAACATACAAATGATTAATTTCGCTGAGGTTTAAAGTGTTGCTTCAACATAGACTGACATGTCTAAATAAAGAAAACACTCAAAAATGAACACAATTTTACAGATTCAACATTGTCCTACAAATATTGACTAAATTCTAACTTCCATTTTAACCTGTTATTAACATTCTTCAGCAACCAATCTTATTCTAAATTTTGCAAAAATGTGTGGCTATTTGTGCCTTTGTTTTATCAGAATTGCACATTATCCTACATCATATGACAACAACTGACTAAATAAAAGTTAGCAAACATTTATTGAAAACGATATTCAATGTAACAAAAATCTTTAGGAAATGTGCCTGATTATTATAACTGTATTTTCACTGGGTGAATGCATATCAAACACGTAAATACATCTTAGACGCTGCATTAAAGATATTTCTTTAAGAAGACATTTCTGCATTAAAACAGAAATCCCTTATTTTATTCAACGCCACTGTGTGTTTCATTTGGTCACCTGTGACTTTAACTTCCGGATGAGCATCAGATGATAAGTTACAGAGTAAAGAAGGAAGTTGGCAACATGACCAACATAACATTGATGAAATTCTGAAACATTAGAGGACATTCTTGAAAACTTGATGTAGATGGATTGCATGCTCCCATGCCACTTGCCTATTTTGTTTTGTCTTGTATGTCCTGGTTAAATTACATATTGCGTGTTTAACTGGCATAATTAACATTAGTAATGAATGGTCATGTTTTATAAAGCAACATTGACCTGGAAGACATGTTATTTTAGTGCGAACAATGTCTATATGTAATTTAATTGTATACATTAATTAAAATAACCGTAAGTTTGAACGACTTGCAATTTGGGTACTCAACTAACAATAACCAGTGGGTCAATGCATACTTCGTGGCTTTCACAGCTTATTTTCTGGTCTGGACTCAGTTTTGGAATTGTAGCAATAATGGCTGAACTCATTTCCTCCTACACAAGTTTCTGATACAATCGCAACTTCCCACAACTGCCATCTGCCTGAGCTGCAATGGCCTGTGTTTGACCCAAACAATGATGTTTCACAGCAGAGATTGATAAAGTATTGGAGTTGTAAAGAGATAGTATATCACAATACATCATGTGTTGTGTCGTCGTAACGCCACATTCTCTTTTGCCTTGTGACTGAGTAGTTCCCAAATGTAAGTGATTCTCAGATTTGTTTTGAGAATATTTTAAAATGACAATGTGTCGGAAAGCCTCATTCCACACCAGAATAAATATCCAAAAATTAATGCTCCAATCTGATTCACTTGCTCATGTGTTTTTAAAATACTATGAGAAGGTGATGCAGTATGTCTGTGTGTGTTCTGCCTGTTTATGTGTTCATGCTCACTGCTGCAGGCTGGATCTTACCATGTGATGTTTCTCTTTGTCTGCAACTGACTACATGCTCACCTTGGGGAACATTTAATGCTTTATCAAAGCGTAACTTTAATGAGACTAGTCAAAGTAACTCTGAATATTGAGCGTCTGACAATTTCTGTTGTTTTTTCCCTGCAGAGACCGTGTACCTGTTTGGGGGCTGGGACGGCACACAGGACCTGGCTGACTTCTGGGCTTACAGCGTTCAGGAGAACCAGTGGGCCTGCATCTCCAGAGACACTGAGAAAGAGGTGTGTGAGATCAGAAAATATTTTGTTCAAACACCGATATGTACTGAGAAAGGACACCAAAACGCACAAAATATGTTCGATACATTTTATGAGTGAAAAGTTGTGGGAGTGTAGCTAATGCTACTTCATACTGCTACTGCACAATTTGATACTGCTTGCATATTGATTGCATTAATAACTATAATACAACAATATATATTTTATATATTTCTAAAATTAAATTGTTCTGCATAATAAGCACTTTTACTACATTGAGTTAAAAGTGGTCTCAGCTAAAATGTTTAATTTAAGACTTTTACTTGTAACAGTAGTATTTCTAGACTGATGTATTGCTGCTTTTACTACACTTAAGGATATTTATACTTCTCCCGCTACTGCTCCTGTGCACCTATCAGAGTGGTCCGAGTGCTCGCTCGTGCCACAAGATGTGTATCGACTCCCAGCGGCGTCAGATCTATACGCTGGGCCGGTACCTGGACTCCAGTGTCAGGAACAGCAAGTCTCTGAAGAGCGACTTCTACCGCTACGACATTGATGCCAATACCTGGACGCTACTCAGCGAGGACACGTCAGCTGATGGGGGGCCAAAGTTGGTGTTTGACCATCAGGTAGCTGGAATCTGTTTCTGTTTGTAGCTCCCTGACCTATTGTTTCATTCGCACACCGGCTGGGAAACCGAACCCAGCTGGGCATTTTGGTATGGTTGATCACTTTGCTAGGTTATACTTGTATTTGACTAGTGAAATCTGCTTGTCTAGTCAACTATCATTGATATAAATAACATATATAGACAAAATATCGGAAACACTTTATAATATGAAGCAAATTATTGCAACAATCCCATAAATTGCAGCTTTCAAAATGACAAAGCTCACAACAGTCAAATATATAATTTTCACACTGATTTCAAGGTGGGTGAACTTTATAAACCGGTTACTGAATGTATGACATTGTGTAAGTATGCACAATGTGTGTAATGTCTAATGTTCAAGTTAATTTTTCAATATAAATTTCTTGTTTAGAAAGTATGTGTATACCTCGTGACACGTGACACATTTTAGAGCTCAAACAATTAGTCATATAGCTATTTGATAGGACATAAACTAGCAACATCTGGTAATAGTCCTTAAACAGAAATCCCATAAGTGCTCTGGATCTACCTTAACAAATGGGAATAGAAATCAGTCTACTGCGATAGTAAGCTGAATATATTTGGTTGTCAGCCTGCAGATTTGGACAAAAAAGCAATTTCAAGATCTCGCCTCACACCATATCTACAGGGGAGGTGTAGCATGAGCAGCATATTAGCAGAGCAACAGCAGCTGCAGTGCTCTGTCCTTGACTACACAGGGTGCATTCACGCATATTATTGACTATAGAGCACCTGTGTATTGGTAGCGTTCAGATCCCTATGCACAGTCTGCGTAGCTAAGCTTGTGAAACAGGAGACAATCGACTTGAAGTGAAATTTCATATATTGCGCAGCTCATATAATATTGAACTATAGGTTTTGTCACTTTAAAGAAAGATGTTTTTTTAGCCAAAGAAAGCTGTTTATGGCTGAAACACATCTCAATGGAATATCTGGGTTTTAAAGAAGAAAAAATTACGAATCACAATCGGACAACATTTTCACGCTTTGAGACAGGACCAGTTTTTTCAAAAAGTGCTAAAGCATTTATTAATCGACTCAATAAAAGCTAATATATATAGAAACTAAAAATTGTAATATAAAAGTGAATCCATTGTCATCAAGACCTCTCTTTCTTGAACACATATAGTGGAAATCAAAAACTCATCCTGCTGCACTTGCTAACTCTCTTTCTGAACGCTTACACTTCCTGTTTCCCTATCTTTTGTCCTCTTTGTCCTCTCCTCTTCCTGCAGATGTGCATGGACTCAGAGAAGCACATGATCTACACTTTTGGCGGGCGCATCCTGACATGTAACGGCAGCGTGGAGGACAGTCGGACATCAGAGCCTCAGTTCAGCGGCTTGTATGCCTACCACTGCCAGGCCGGAACGTGGAGCCTCTTGAGGGAAGACTCGTGTAACGCCGGGCCGGAAGATGTCCAGTCTCGCATTGGACACTGCATGCTCTTCCACACTGTGAGTCCTATTTGCCCTTCTGAAGACATGTCTTAGGTTTATTATTATTGCTTGGTTGTTTGCATATTATTGCTGTAATGTTAATCATTATCTCTGTGTTTCTCCATTTCTGCCTTTTTGTTTCTTTTACCTTACAATCATAGAGAAACCGCTGTCTGTACGTGTTTGGAGGTCAGAGGTCAAAGACTTACCTCAATGATTTCTTCAGCTACGATGTGGATGGAGACCATGTTGAGATCATATCTGATGGCACGAAGAAAGACTCAGGCATGGGTAAGATTTGTCCTCCGTCGTACACTTCACTTCTTGAAAAACACACATTTGGCCCAATAAAAAAGAAAAAAAACAACTTTCTGTTGGTTTCTTCCAGTTTAATAACAAGGAAACTACAGTTACAGGCGACAGCAAGCCTTTGGGAAGATAACTTTTGGCTAAAGGTGCAACACACAATATTCACAAACAATAGAAACTGCACAAGAGCAACAGCATGTCAGACCAAAATAAACATGTGCATTACGGCGGCATACAACCACAGTGCGGTAAATCTAGTAAGCTATAAAATGAGAAAGTTTGTCTTATTTTTTTAAGAGGTCTGTCTCTGTAGAGATCATTTCCAGTATGCTGTCAAACACTTAGAATAACAATCTGAGCCTGTCAGTAGCAAAGACAACCAATTTCAGTGGAAGACCTTGACAGTGTGCAATTGCCCACTGAGATCACATTGCAGCCCTTCATGGTTAGCAACTGAAGCGCTCCATTCTGTGCTAGTTTAAAAAATGGTTGTCCCCATTAGTCACAAAAACATGGGAAAATAAGGTCTGTGTTTTCTCTCAGCCGCTATGCTGCACGTTAGCCATGCACTTTATAGGATTATATGTTACTATCAAACTTGATTGAATGATTACACATGTTATGAGGTTGGGTAGGCTAAGATAGGTTACTCTAACAGGGCAGCAGCAGGCTAAGTCTCTAAGCTAGTACGTTCCATAATTAAGATCTTCCAAGAGTGTGGCGTAGTGGAAGAATGCTTTATGAATGCTATATGTTTTGGTTAAATGGTTCAAATTTGAATGTGTCCGATATAATTTCAACACTGGCATCCATGTTGTACCTTTTTACAAAAACAGATTCATATTGAGGCTGGAAAACAACAGAAATGGAAAACAGTTGTTACTTACTGAATTTTGACTACCTTGCACGTTTACATGCAGGATGAAACGTTAGCTGGAACTCCAAAAATGTGATTTAATATAAATTCCCCAAATACTTGTTATATCAGGCACTCCTTGCGCTGTCATTTTCAAAGCCACCACCTGACTAGTGTGGTTGAGGGTTTTTGGGTAGCTGCCTTGTAGCCTCAGGGGTTTTGTTTAACACAAACCTGTGGCTCCATCACACAAAGTAAACAACCGGTGATCATCGCTGCTGCTGCATTCAGAGTCTAATGGGCTCTGTGTGTTTGTGGGCTTCCCAGCCTCTGACAGATGTGACAGATTCCATGCCTAAAAATCTTTGACAGCAGTCACACACTTCCTGCCCTGTTAGACAGATTGACTGAGCTCAATGCCGCACTCTCAGCTCCACCTCAGAGACAGCATAAATAGACCCCTGTCTCACCCTCTGTTCTGTCAGAGCCAAGCGGGGAGAGAGAATCTGGATGTAGTGATAATAAGGGAGAGAGAAATTGAAAAATTCAAATGGGTGTGCGAGTGAAACAGAGCAAGAAAGAACAGAATGTTTTTTGGCAGGAAGGAAGGAAGGAGCATGCCTAAACAGTTCTCTTTCTCATAATCAGTGTCACATGTTGATGTGTGCTGTGGCTCAGCACTGCAGCAGTATCTCGTGTTGTTGGTGTTCACGTGCTGACCTGTAACCCCCGACTCTGTGCGAGACAACTTACGTCAGCTACACAGCCTGCTGTCTGTCTGCCTGTCTGTCTGCCTGTCTGTCTTAGCTCAGCTGGGAGTTTTAGTCAAATTAAGCTCATTTACATGACATCACTGTAATATCGTCTGTGTTGTCCCACAGTTGTAGCACAGTTGGAGAGACTCAGAGAAGTCTAGAAGTACTGTTGATGATTCACAGTTGCTGTATGCTGTCTGTTTCTATGAAACTTCCTGGATAAAATACCATCCTGTTGCGTTTTTCTCCTTGGTTGTTTTTAAAACAATATGAGGCCTGCCTTTGCAGTGCTTTGCTCAGTTTCCTTTTACAAGGTACAAGGTAAATGTATTTGACATTATTTCGTGCTTATTTGCCCTTGAGTCCTGCTACATCTATTGTTTGGAGTGTTGAGTGTTACAGGATGAGTTCAGGAGTCTCACAGCCTGGGGGATGAAGCTGCTCCGTAGTCTGGTGGTTTGGCAGCAGATACTTCTGTATTTTTTGCCAGATAGCAGGTTGAACACACCGTGGTTGGGTTGGGTATCATATTTTGGTATTCTCTGGGCTCTGCAAACATCTCACTATACCAAAGTCACTGGTGCTCTGTAGATGGGTACCAATGATGTTCTGGAAAGTTTTAATCACCCACTGTAGAGCCTTCCTGTCCTTGGATGTACGTAAACCATGCCAGTTTGTGATGTTTCTCGTCAGGATGCTTTCTGTTTCTCCTCTATAAAAGTTGACCAGAATCTTGCTCTGGAATTTAGCCTTCTGAAGTTTCCATAGGAAGTTGAGCCTTTTCTGTGCTTTTTAACCAGGATGGTCATTTGTGATTAGGATGCTTGTTTGTTTTCCTCGTGTCTCTCACGTGAACCCTCTTTTCAGTCAGTAGCCCCATTCACACAGCTGTTTGCATGCGGGGTTCCTGCGCCAATTCTCCGCCTCCTCCTCTGTGTGAAAGTTTCACAGGCGGTGAGGGGGGAAATTTCGCACCGGCCCTGATCCTCCTCTGGATGTAGTATCAGAGATGCATTATTTCTGAACCGCCCCAGTGTGAACAGATAAGCTGGTGGCGCGGAGCGAGGGCGTGTCGTCAGACCGTCTGATAACTACACAGGTCTCTCACTCAACTTAATAAAGAGAAATTTCCACAAAGCAACGTTGCATGACCGAACAACAGTAACATGGTAACTGTAACTGTTGTTGGCAACTTATATGCGGAAAAAAATACCACAGCTGTACGTGGAGAAGCATCTGTCCTCCTGTCCGTCTTTCCGCCTGTCCTACCAACTCTTCGTCACATTTCTGCCCGAAAAACAGCGTCTGTCACCGGCGAAAAACTTTAACTCATGGAGTGTTTGTGATGAAAATAAATCACCGTGACCGTCAGCCCTCCGACCGAGACTTCAGGGAACTTTCCTCCAGAAAACAGCCTCCCTCCCCGCGAGTGAGTCAGACAGTGTCCTTTTTATTTATTGTTTCTGGTTGTGTTGTTTATTTATTTTGGATATTTAAAATGTCTTCTTCACATTCCAATTCAATGTTAAGTATTCTTCAGAAATAAAAGTTTATTGATCTTTGAAAGGGTGTACTTGCATTATTATGCCATTATCATTATAAAACGACGATATTATCGTTTATCGCGATAATTTCTGGGACAATTTATCGTCCAGCAAAATTTGTTATCGTGACAGGCCTAGTTCTCAATGGTAATTCCAAGGAACCAATAACTGTTTACCTGCTGCACCTCAGCTCCACTGTTGAAGACAGGGGTGTGTCTTTCCCTCCCTCTTTCTAAAATCAACAATCAGCTCCTTGGTTTTACTGACATTGAGCAGTAGATTGTTTTCTGTGCACCACTCAGCAAGGTTGTTGATTTCCTCTCGATATGAATCTCCTGTTGTTGTTTATGATACAGCCGATGATGGTGGTGTTGTTTTGATGTCTGAGAGTGGAGTCATGGGTGTACCGTGTGAACAGGAGGGGGCTGAGCACATAGCCCTGGGGGAGGCTTCGTTGTTGAGCACTAACGTAGACGAGGTGTGACTGCCAATCCAAACTCTCTGGGGTCTGCTTGTGAAGAAGTCCAATATCCAGTTGCAGAGTGTTGTACTCAAGCATAGATTGTTTAGCTTTCCAGTCGACTTCATGGGTAGGTTTGTGTTGAAGCAAACTGTTTACTTGGTGGCAATACATTTGTGTTGCTCAGAATTTCTTTTCAGACAATGGGGACACCATCATGAGAAGAACAACTACTTTATATTGCGATTTGCATATCAACTTAAAGTAAAATAACATTAATAACTGAATTTAACAAATTATCTATTTTGTTTGTAGTAAAACTCTTAATACTGCTTGATAGTTATGGTAAAATCAGTCAATATCAAAACATTTAGCAACACATAATTTACACTTGAATAATTACTAAACAGCACTATTAAATAATCTTTATCCAAATATAGGTTCAATAGGCAGAATATAGTCTTTGGTGCACAATGTTCACTGGAGTGAACAGATGTATTTTCAGTCACAGGCATAAAATCTACAATAAAATATTGTTAAAATCTGTTTAAAAGTATTTCTAACAAAGTAACATCTCTTTATTAGCATCTTGTCTCTTTATTTACTATTTAACTATTATTTCTGAGTCACCTTATTTACTGTCGATGTGTGGTGTCCGCTGCAGAGGACATTTGCATAACTCTTTCAAAATAACATATACTGAAAAAAATTCACTTCTAAAAGGTTTAAAACAAACCCTGAAAGGAATTATCCCTTGCGGTTCAATAATTTGTGCACGAAAGGGTTATTTTAGTTAAATTATTCCTCTTTTTCTGGCATTTAAAGTGGCAGTTACCTCGGGTATTTAGCTCTTATACTGAGTCAGTTGAGTGCTGTGCTTGCAGCTTATCTTGATTATCATGCTTGTTGTGCACAATCCATAGAAAAAAATGCAGTTTGACCTCAGAAAATGGAATTAGTCTTTAACATGTCAGTGCTGTGCTGAACTGTTGATGCAGTATTAATTAAGATTAAACTAGATCAGATTAGGTTTCTATTAAACAAAATGTAATTGTATTAGAACACATCAATGTATGATTCAGTTACACATACATTTAGTAGAAATCTTCATAAATAATGTTGCTGCTTGCAGTATTGAACAGACTAACTGCCATATGAGCCCTAACAAACATTGTTTACATTCGGTCATTTGATCTGTGCTGTGACTTCTGGAACTGCTGGAATTGCTCTTATTGCTGATATGAACCTAGCCCTCACTCATGTGATTTTTGCTGCCTTGCTACACCTACAGCAGGTCTCAGGCCTGCTGAAATAACAGGAGAACAACAGTGTGTGTCGGCGTTTCTCCATCACACCATCCTCATTTGCATGCTGTTCACTCCTTCTCTGCCGGGACTTGTTGCCATGGAGGCACATTGCTATGTTATCAAGTAGTTTTCTTTAAGCTCTGCTTCTTTTACATTTACTCTTCTCTCTATTTTGGGATAAAAGAACATTTTCCTCCATGCTAACAAAACTGTACTTCATTCAAACAATGTAATATTCTTATCTGAGCTGAATCCGATCTGCAGGAGTAAATGTTTTTAATTTCTGAGCCGACCTCCCTGCTGATTAATCGTTGCTATTTTTTGCCTCCACAGTACCGATGACGGGCTTTACCCAGAGAGCCACTATCGACCCCGAGCTCAATGAGATCCACGTCTTGTCAGGCCTCAGCAAGGACAAGGACAAACGCGAGGAGAACGTCCGCAACTCTTTCTGGATCTATGACATTGCACGCAACAACTGGTAGGAGAGACAAACGCACACACACACACACAGGTTTCTGTGA
>OMLP01037033.1:0-14750 GCA_900302685.1 Spondyliosoma cantharus | reverse complement strand
TCGTGGTTTGTTTTTTTTGTCCCCACCCTCAGTTGCTCCCACAATATACTGACAGTAAAAAATAACTGAAGTGAACTTGAATTGTTTGCACTTTAAAAGTATAATTTGTTTTTATTGGATTTATTGAGATCATTTTTCAGGGTCTTCTAATTTATTTTTTATTTATTTTATTCAATTGTAGAATATTCTTATGTTTAAGTTAAACTAGTGGTTATTTTGCACAACAATATAACTTTTTGTTTTTATTGGATTTATTGAGGTTATTTTTCAGGCACCTCTAATTTATTTTTTATTTTTATTCAATTGTAGAATATTCTTATGTTGAAGGTTAAAATGTATGTAACCCATTAATTAATAATAAATGGGTCAGTTTTCCTAACCCTGTTGCTGACTATTGTTCTCTGTTTGAGTAGTATCACTTGATCAAGCCTTTTCTAACATTCCACACTACAAAATAAGTAATATAAGTATGTATAGTTCGTGCTGATATCGTATCGGATCGATATCGGTATCAGCCAATACTTAAGGCTGCAATATCGGTATCGTATCAGAAGTGAAAAAGCTGTATCGCGACATCCCTAAAGTGAACACATCTCCTGGCTTCACTTCTTGATCCCAGCTGTCTTCTGTTAAGGCCCCCACACACCGCCCAGACGTCCAACTGCCTTATCCGACCACTCCGTTGCCTCTTGTCTGACCCTGGCAGAAAAGTTGCAGTGTACACACCGCTTCGACGTGCTGCCAACTCCACAGCATCGTGTACGTTCTGCGTTTGCGCGAGATGCAATAATGCAATAATGCAATAATGCGATAAGCCTCCTTAACAGCGGGTGGCTCCAAAACATGAAAACAGGAAATGACGGAACGGAGTGCATATAAAAACAAAGCTCACACAGTATTGATTCAGTATTCGCTGGACTCGAGAAGACGTTTGTGGACTAAATACTTGGCATTTCTGGAAAGATGACTATGGCTAGGGTGACACTTGCGTTGTGTGCTCTCGGGCCCATTATTTTACGAAGACGTCGTCGCAGTAGGGAACAAGTAATAAAGAGAAACCGCACCACTTCCGCCCGCCCACACACCACGCTGATTCGCTAGCACACCGGCAATCACAGTATCCAATGGCTCAGACGGCCGAATGCCAACCTCCTCAGACTTCGCATGTTCAGTTGGATCAGACGCTGTCCGCGCAGCTCCGAAAGCCTCCAACGCAGCTGTACACACCGAACAGAGTTGTTCCCGACTTCGTCCAAACGCTTCAGACGTTGGCCCGGTGTGTTCCTGCCTTTACATGAACAGCGAACAATGCTGGTGAAGAACCAAGAGTTGAAATTAGAGGATTATCACCCCAGTTGTGACTCAAATTCTCTCAAAGATCATAAGAAAAGTCACAAATTCAACTACACATGAGTAGATGTTTAAAGGTTGTTTTCTCCTAACCTGTGACTATTTCTTTCAAAAATGAACTGCATATCTGACCTTTTTAAATAATCCAATTCTGAACCAATCTGATGTGTCCAGGTTAAACAAACCCGAAGCCCAGCAACATTGTTTTTTTTTATTTGATAGTGTTTTGGGCAACAAAACTCTGGGGCATGAAATAGTTTTATTTTTAACTGAGGAAAGAAAAAGATCACTCATTAGTTAATACTTGGTGTGACTTTCCAACTAAAGACAGTGATAACAGTTTTGTAAGTTTAGCAAAAACTTTTTCTTCACTTTATAATATATTCAATTTGGGGTTTATAGGTTTGTATGCGTATTTCATCGGTGTGTGTTTCCAGGTTCATTACCTGTTTGGTGGAAACCCTGGGAAGTCTTGTTCTCCCAAGATGCGGCTGGATGACTTCTGGTCCCTCAAACTGTGTCGGCCATCCAAGGAGTACCTGCTCCGCCACTGCAGATACCTCATCAGGAAATACAGGTGTTTGCCTTTTTAAATAACAGCCTTAACACCACATCATAACATGCTGTGTCTTTAATTGATGCACCAATATCATAAACTGACACGCATTATCAGCATCCCTACTGATATTCTTAAACAGATGGGGACTTGCCAAGGACTAATTAATACACATTAAATGATGAGTCACAGACCCCAAACAGTATAATAATTAAAAACAGTGTTGTTCCGGACCTTTCACACAGAAAAACAATCCCAATCAATTTCCTGCATTGAGGTGTCCAAAATTCAAATAAATGAAAGCTCTGGCATCAGATCAGTCATGTGTATTGGCAAGTATCAAGATACTGGAAACAAGAAAAACAAATGGTGAAATCAATGTGTCCTCAGCCCCCTTTGATATTGAGTTCCGAGGAAAAAACTAGTGTTGACAAATATTTGGTATATTATGAGGTCAGTCCCAGTCGAAGCCATTATACTTTTACCTAATTTTCCCTTAATAACTCTTTACAGATCCTAAAAGAAGATCAGAAAAGATAAAGATTAATAGAAGTTAGATGGATGAAAAAATGGATCTTCGTTAATTGTCAGACATTTCATGTATGAGAAGGTCAAAATGTTATGTCAGGAGGATGTTCATGTTTTTCAAAATCCATTTATTTACCATTTGTTGCCATTAGATGTTCATTTGATTTGTTCCATTTGTTCCCAGCATTGCCACTGTAGAGGAGCTGATTCTTTTAAATGAAAAATACCATTTCAGGACTCATCAATATGTAAAGAAAAGACCTTTGACTTGTTAATCTAATGTGATACAGAAATGCAAAGTCAAAGAAAGGTAATGGAATCTTCCATCCAGGTGATGATGGGAAACCTGAGTTACTGAGCTGTGAGGTTATCTCTGCTTTGTGTCTGTTGCCACCTACTGTCTCTCTGTTGTAACTGCAGCATGTTTACCTTCAGTGTGTTTTGTTTGGCCAGGTTTGAGGAGAAAGCCCAATCGGAGCCGTTGAGTGCACTAAAATACCTGCAGAACGACCTGTCATTGACGGTGGACCACACAGACCCTGATGAGACCAAAGAGGTACTGTACTTAATAGTTTGGTTTTCAGTGGAAGTTTAAAAAAAATATATTTTTGGCTAGAGAAAAGACCTAAAATAAATGACCATATAAGAGAGATTTAAAAAGATGAAAACCCATACAAGTGGGGGAAAGAAAAAGCATACGAATGTGTGTATACGAGATAGAGGTTGAGATGTAGAATTTGTAACCGTTTAGAAGAGAAAATTTGGATTAAAGACTTGCGTGAATGTTGAACATTTTGGTTTGTGATTTATGCAGATGTCCCATTTACATGAGAACTGGAGCTGTAATTTGTAACCTCCATCTGTCCATTTGGATGTGTAATGAGAAGGTGTATTCTGCCCTCATTTGTATGCTGAGGGTTACAATAGCTTCATGAGCTTCATCTGCTGTGGCTGTTTGTTCAGTACTGTTTAATGTAAAAGATTCTCAAACATTTGCTTTGTGCTTCAGTTCCAGCTCCTGCCGTCGGCTCTCTTTAAGTCTAACTCTGACTTCATCCCTCTGGGTAAGAACCTGGTCTCTGATCACACAGAACGCCACATTTATCTTCAGACATGACCACAATTTAGATGAAGTTCACTATTATGAGTCTTATAATTAAACCAAGAGCTGCTTCACCTGAGAAAGTGTGATTTGATTTTAAGAATGGAAGTCACCTAAATCGGATGGAGGCTGCTTCAGTTTAGAGTAGAGGTTGACTGAAATTTTAAACACCAAAATAATATCTATAGTTAGACAAACTAATAGCTGAGAAATGGGCTTAAAAAAATGGAATTGAACAACTTTTGGCTTTATTAGAAACTGAATAATTGTATGTAAAAGTAAAAAATACCAGAGGAATTAAATTGATACATTTAAATCACTGAACCTCAAAGTAATAAATTCCTAAATAAATATATGAACATCAGTCCTCCCGTAAAAATCTAGATGAGAGTGATTTTTATTTTTTGAGCTTTTATTAACCCTTTAAATTAAGTAATTCCAGTTGAGAAGCCTGGTAATATAATGGAGGAAGTGTAACTAACATAAATAGAAATCATTATAGGTACACAATGACCTCATCTTGACTTCTAAGGCACCACCACGCAAAATGGTGATGTATATCCCCGTCCGACTGGTGGAGGCTTAGCAGCCAATCAGCAGGTTTTGACAATTAGTTTTGCCAATCAGCAAAGCCAAAGTATCAGTCGACCTTTAGTGCAAATTAGTAGTGTAGTTTTGTTGTTTTAGTATTATTTAAGTAGAGCCAAACTGTTTACCGCGACTGGAAATATAAGTCAAAAGCATCTCTCAGTGTAAAACTAAATTGAAATAAATCAGCATAAACATGATGAAAGTCAGCCATTCTGCTGCCCATAGCACTTTCTGAAATTAGGTGTTTCTGTTTTTGTTTCCACCTCTTTCGCTCCCCAACCTCTCATCTCTTAGGGTTCTCAGACGTAGACCAGACGTACGCTCAGCGGACGCAGCTCTTCGACACACTCGTCAACTTCTTCCCTGACAGCATGACTCCGCCCAAGGGCAACCTGGTAGACCTCATCACGCTCTAGCTCCAACCCTTGACACCCCCACCCCTCCTCCATCGCCTCACCCATTGGACTGAGTGGTAACCTACCCATCCACACACCTGATGGGACAGAGGAGACAGAGACCAGTTATTTTTCTATTCTTGATCCCTGCTAGTGGGATTACTCCTTATCTGGAGCCTCCTGCTGTATCCGTCTGTGTTAGCAGATGGTGAGGGTCGTAAACACACACTCAGACAACACTGGTATTTGGATATGAGCGAAACTCCTAAAGCTGAGGTGTGGTTGCTTATCCCTTTGATTTTCGTGCTGATGAAAATTTCTTGGCACATGCATAGGCCCTCTGAACTCTGCCAAACATCACTTGTGTTTTTCAACTTCACTTGATTTTATTTCTCCGAAACGTTAAAGCCAAAAAACGAGGATTTGTAAGCATTTGTTTACAATCTTTTTTCATAGATTTTCCCTTTTTTAAGTGTTGGATTTGTGCTTTGTACCCACGCAAACTTCCACAGTCGACCACAGGTGTCCAACTACATGTTTGGAGTAAAACAGTTGAAGAACATGTGTCTGTTCAGACCAATTGTTGCGGAAGTGAAGTTCAAATTCAGTGGTTGTTAATTTTTTGACGACAGGACGGTGTGATCATGATCCAGGAAACCACTTCACTCCACAGCTACAAGCGTATCTGTTCCATTGCTAAAATATGAACATCTCTCCTGCAAATCATTAATTTTGATGATTTGGTAAGCTTGCTTTTCTATAGCACATGCCCTATTTATCATTGTGACGCCCACACTAAGACAAAAAGAGTAAAAAAAAAAAAAAAAATGTAATAGTGTTGTATGGACAATAAGGAACAATTCTATGAGATGAAGTTTAATATATATCTAAATATAACTTATCTTGGTTTTGGTTGTTATCCCTGTCAAACTGGTGAGTACATTTGGATTTACTACAGAAGACACAAGATGATTTCCTCTGCAATTTAATGGACTTTGATTCATTGCTGTACAGGATATGTAAATATACATATAGGACTATTTTGATTGAACAGATTCTGTGCTGGATCTTGTTCTTTTTTGCCCCATTTCTTTAAAAAGTCAGGTACACTAACTTTCTGGCTCTACTTTTAAGACTTATTACATATTGGAAAAGAATTGAAAGCAATTGGTGTGTGCCTGCGTGCGTGTGTTTGTGGAGTGCAGGTGCCAGTATTCCAGTTTGACAATTAGAATGGGAAAAGGCATTTTTAGGTCCGTTTGTCATGACAGACACGATGTTCCTCTAGTGTCATGAATCAGTGAAATATCTTTCTTTTGTTCTTTCTAAAAATCCCAAGTTGGGCCCCTTAATAGTTTTGTTTTGTAGACATCAAGCTTGAGTAGACTGATCCTAGCCACTGCATCATCCCTTCAAACCATGTCATGAACACTCTTGTCAGGTATTACACCACTTATACCATGGCCAGCTGGCATGAAGTCTGGCAGACATGGCTTGTTTTTAATCGGCACAGAAGATTTTCACAAACAACGGCCTGCCTTTTAAGTCTTTACTCATCTTACAAAGGGTGAACGCTGGTGGAACATGAGGAACACTATTCAGTGTCGATGATTGAGATGTTAATCACTGACTATCTTATTTATTATTCCTGATAACAAGATACTTGAGTGTGTGAAACTGTTGGTGTGTAGTTCAGTGTTTCCCACAGATTGACTGACTGTGTACCTGTGGTGGTGGGTGGGAGGTTGTATCAGACTTGAGCCAGTAACCTACGTTAAACATTATAGTCAGTGCGTTTACAGGAGAGATGTACTCCATGTTTCTCTGCAGAGCATGTGTGATTGACAGTAGCCTGGATGGGAGCAGTGACGGCAGATGGTCTATTAGTTAATATATTGTGGATGGTGTCATTCCCTCCGACAGATAAGAAAATGAAACTTAAAAAATGCTAAAATTGGTTGTCAAGTGTACATAGGCAGCCCCCCAATTAATGTCTATCTGTGGGAAACACTGGTTCAACTGTCTGTGGTAAATGAGGAAGGGACACCCCGCACAAAGGTTCCCATCAACACTAACTTTGGAATGTATTTCACAGTTGTAGGAAAAAGCCCTGTCCTATTGGCTGTTACATCACTAAAACAAAGATAATTTGGGGCGGGGGTTTGCTGAGAGAGCTGGGCTAATGGCAGACATTGTTCAGATCTTCATACAGAGGTAGAGTCGGGCTCAGTAACATAAGAGTAGCCAGGGAGGATTTGTTCCTTGCTCAAGGATACTTAAAAAGTTTGTGGGTCTGGCTGCATGACCATGACCTCTGCTCACAGCCGGAAAAGTTTACCTCTGCTGTCACCAAATCGTTATGTTTTCGTTGGTGCTCACTGGTTACTCAAAGTCACACTGTCAGTTTTCTTTACTGTCTTCCATGACTCAGTGAGATGCCAATGGATTGTCTGTTAGTGGTAATATGATCACTATCATCCCATCGATAAAACTCAGTGGTCACTGGTCAGGGTAAAGAATCAAATGATTGTCTCTCCCAGTCCTACATTTATAACAACTGTGATACATCAGAGCACTGCGTGACTTGACATCCCTGGCAAATCTGCTATGACTGTTAAACTCAATTTGTACAGATTCAGAGTGTAATGTACAGGATCAGTGCTATTTCTATCTGTGAGCGCGAAGAACATTGAGGACAAAGGACACCACGAGGTCAGCTTGACGAGAGGGCAGAATTGGGTTTAAAAGATGTTTTGTTTGTTGTGTGACTTAATGGCAAAATTATAAAAAATCTTACCTTTATATCTCATATTTAATGTTATAGTGACTGAGGGGTCACGTCTGTAATCAGAGTTAAAGTCAGTGTCTGCTGAGACTTTGAAATCAGACAAACAGGTTGACAAATGAGTCCCTCTTCAGTGGCATTTTAGCAACGCTGCGTTACAGCTGAGGCACTTGCTTTGAAATTAAAGGACCATACTGGTGTGTTGAGGTTAAAGGTCTAATGGGTTATTGCTGAGCTACATGACAGGATTGTCCTGTGAATGAAAATTCTTTGACACAGTGTGTCTGTGTCTAAATATTAAGCTACCACCAACAGCTAGTTAGCTCTTGGCCTCAAGACTATTAACAGGGAAACATACAGACCTGCTCCGGCAAAAGGCAACAGGACCTGCCGTCTGACCCTCCTAAAGCTCATTAATGAACAAAGTGGAGTGTGTTGTGATAATCTGATTTAATAACAAGGCCTCAGGAAGTGTATGTGCCTGACCAATATACAGTCCGGTACATAAACCTGATAATAAACCTCCTGTAAAAATAGAACTGCAAATTGAACAAACAACATAAAAGGTGTTAATACATTTGCTTAAGAGGTGCTCAGATGTGGATATTGTTACCTTTTGGACCGAGCCAGACAAGATTTTTACCCCTTGTTTCGGTCTTAATGCCAAGATAACCACCGATTGGAAATTGCTATATAGTGTACAGGCATGAGAGGGATGTCAACCTTCAAGTCTGTCTTAGAAATTTGGAGAAATACACTTTTTTTGCTTTCTTGCACATTATTCCTTGAAAGATACATGATTTGAAGCACGTGTGCTGGAATTTACTGAGCAGAAAACACACTGGTATAGCCCTTCAAGTGTCAGACATGAGCTTCTTTTTTTCTACAAACCCCAGTCTGAATAGAAACGTCTGATGCTTTTTTATCGAATGCACTTGATGAATCTGTATCTCGTCAACTGAGCTCCCAGCTGAATTGACAAGATACAGATTCATCACTTGCTTTGATGTGGCTTTAAATTAATAACGTGCTTGTTTATGTGAATGAGATCTTTCCATTAAGTGCACCATATATTGTATAAAATGTCTGATCTCAAGAGGATGTGGACCCCCTCAGGATGTGGTTTACTGTGATTGTGGGTGCTCTGCTAGTGTACTTATCATCACTGTAGATAATATTGCTGGCTTTTCTATAATCTGCCTGTTTCCGTCACTCCAATTCAAGTTAAGAGAAATTTCATTCTCTAAATTCATCAATTGAGGAAAGTCAATCGTGATGTGGGCTGTTGCTGATCGTATCTCGAGTATTTGGTCATTTTGCACGTTAATGTTGGTTTGCTGGAGGCAGATCATGGTGTGTGTTTCATGTCTGTTCATGTTTATTTTGCCTGTAATTCTGCTGCCCTGATACTGACTAAAACTAAACAGATCAGTGTTTTAAACAAAAAAAAAAAGACACCAGAGCAAAAAGAAAAATGAATGAAACTATCTTGGAAAATGACAATGCTTTGCGGGGGATTATTTATAATATTTTACAACATTAAGGGCTCATCATGCTTGGGTAGCATCTATTTTTGTTTTGTGCCAGAAGAAAACTGTGTTAAAGACTAATTGAAAGCACCTTTGTAAAGAAAAAGAAAAAAACAATGCCAAATACTACTTTTCTTTTTGCTATTTTAGGGTAAACATCCTCCATGTGACAATGTTTGCTGGATGAAATGTTATTTTTTAATTTTCTCTTTTTTTTTTTCTTTCCATCTTGCCCTTCTCTCAACCCCTGGGTGGGACTTGAGTCTAAAGGCTGGTACTCTCAGATCAGTGAGCACTACTCTGTGGATACAGTGAATGTGTAGAAAGCCTTGTAGTATTGCATTGTATGTAATGTATATAATGAATAAAGATTGTATTTTGTTGAGGTTTTCTTAACTCCACTCTCTGTGGTGTTTTCTGCCCGATAGTGGCCATTTATAGACATTACAGGCAGCTGAACAGAACAGGGACATTGCTACAGAAGCAAAGTGGAAAAAGGCTTCCTTTATTTGAACAGGTACAACAACATGACCGCCAAGACGGTTGACAATTTACAGCTTCCAGTGTGTCAGACCCCTGTTTTTTGCCCTCAGCAGCAAACAAACCATAAATACATAAAATACTGGTAATGAACTTTGGTGAAAATGGCACAGCTATAATAAAAGTGAAATTATAGACACACAAACAAGAAACAAAAGTTGGATTGGAGTGCCCAAAGGTGATGTTTTCACTTGTATAAAGGTAAATATATATTATCTTCTTAATTGGTTTAAAGGGGAGTAAAATATAAAACTGAACGAAATCCAAAATGGAAGAGGAAAAAAAAACGTGTTCAGGCTCTGCTGGGAGGGTTTAAATATCAGGTCAAGACATGTTAGATGACTCCACCCCTCCAGCAACAGTGACAAAAAGAACTATTTACAGTGTTTTGCTTCAGAGGTGCACAAAGTGACTTAATGATGTATCCCTCTTCAGCAATAACAGCTTTAAAAGCCAAGGTCAGCATCTGTCCAGCATTATTACCAATATTTAACTGTGGAGAATTTCTGTGCCGTTTTCCTAAGGACAGTCACTTGGTGCAGTTGTCAAAGGGTATAAGAAGTATGCACATCGTGGTCCTGAAAAACTGGAAAATATCTAATTGTTTTGCAGCTTGACCCATAAAAATACATGATTGTAGCATCCAATAAGACAAATAGAATCAGAAAGTAGTTCAGGGTGACTCTGTTAGTACAACCTGTATTATTTGTGTTTTTGTCATCAGTCCTATACTAATAATGATAATAATTACATTGTCCAGTCCAATAGTGCAACCAGACAGCTTAGCCAAACTAATTTGGTTGTTTCTGTTGTGAAGGTCCACCACAGTTAAAGATATGAGACTATGTGACTCTTTGCAGTGGTGGCAAGTGGTAATTACAGGGTAATGAACCATTAAGTGTTCCTCCATTTCCCAAGATTCCCTTGAGTATGTTGCTATATAGACAGTTCAATAGGTGACCACAAAAACGACACATCTCCTGGTGACTTGGACAGCATTTACTTATTGTTTTACTTCTGTTTATAAAACCATAGAATGGTAGTTAGCCACACAATGCTGCTGGTCGCAACAGCCTGAGTGAGACGGAAGCAGGAAAATGCCGTACCCATCAATATGTTATTACTTCGGCCCAGGAGGTTAGCTTCTCCTCCTTGTCTGTTTGTTTATTTGTCGGTTTCTCTGCAGAATTACTCAAAAAACTACTGAACCGATTTCCATGAAGTTTGATGGGTCTCAGTCCAAAATAGACCCCATTAAAGGGATCTTCCGTTGTAAGTTTGTAAGTAAGGTTTGCAGACTGCTAGCTTGCGTAGTTTTAGCAACCTCAGAAACGACCGCTCAGAACAGCACCAAACTTCAGCAACATTACAAATAGGGTCCCAGCACATATTTCGAGGCATCGAACATTTGACATCGTTGCCGGATTTGTCGGAAAAGATAAACAAAACTCACCACCCGAGAAGCTTCCTTGTTGTGGGGAAGCCCTGTGAATCAATTACCGAGTGCAGTAGAGTCCCGCAGCTCAATGATGATCATTACTGTGGAACTCTACTGCACTCGGTAATCGACTTGGATCCATTTACTGCAATGTATTGTTGTCGTGCGGTCGTTTCTGAGGATGCTAAAACTGCATAAAGCTAGCGGTCTGCAAACTTTATCTCTCGAGGGGGGGTCCTACTCGGTGTCACGGTGTGTTAGAACATGGATTAAATTTATACCGGAATATCCCTTTAAGTTTTGGTGCTGATCCAGATAAAGGATTTTATTAGCCTTGTGAGATTTTTTTGACATTTCATTAATTTCTCAGGGAATAATGCGTGGATGAAAATGAAAAAATCAGGTGTATTTAGGTAGCTGGTATCTATGAGCGAGCACAATTTTATACCTAATAACAATCCTGATCTAGTGGATTAAAATGTTTTTATAGAGGGCGGTCTTTTCCAGCTGCTATACGGTAACAAATGGGGATAGAAACCTGCCACTGTGCAGCTGAGACAAGATTAAGACAGGTACCAACGGTGATCAGACTGGGTTGAATTGAAGGGGGCTGTCGGGCCTTGGCAGAGGTATGCGCTCTACTGAGTGCCATTCTAGTGTTTCCATTTAATTAACATTCCATTATCAATGTAAGATAAATTTGCAATCTTTCCAATATTTGCAATATTTGCGTACGCCAAGCTCACAAATCACTTTAATGTAAAGGATCGCTGGTTAAACGTTGACCTATTTTACCTTCCCTAACTATGTGCACACAGTTTTCCTTTGCAATCAGGGATTATTGGAGCTAAACAGGTTGGATGCCACTCAGTTTCACCTTGAAACAAAGAGGCTGAGATCATCTGACAGAACTATTTGCCTGACTGCTTGTATGTCTTGCCTCATCAGATGACATCTTAGCCATGTTACTGTGTTCCCAGATATTCAGAATTACTGTTCTGGAGCAAATGTTTTTATAGCCAAGAAAAATAATGGAAACACTAAAAAATGACACGAGGAGTGATCAAAATGAGGCATTATAAATAACGGGACTTTAATGTAGGATGGAAAAGCTCATTAAAATATGTGTTCAGTTGATTTTTCTTTTAAGAATTCTGAGCATGAGCCTCCAAGTATGAAAGCCAAAGGGGACGGGAAGACTTCTTTTCAAATATTAAGATTTGGCTGGAGCTTTTCCCTTGATTGAGTCTGAAATCACATGAGAACAACTCGAAGCCAAGGTCACATATCAAGAGGCATAAAAAAATATACTTGTTTTATGTCCCCTTGGGCTTTCCATACAACCTCGAGTCAATATGAGCATTTCAGATTAAAACCCTTCATACATCTCATTACTATAGAACGATCTGCCTCAAGCAGAGTCTTTGTGGACGTTCCCTTCCCTCGTAGCCAAAAGGCCCTCGTGGAAAATCACCAGGATGCACTGAAGTATCCTGAGGTCATCTATCTAAGTTAGTAACTCTAGAACTGCCGAGGCAGCTGACGTTGCTGTTACCTCTCGGATCTCCTTCCTATCAGGCCTCCAGAGCAAAGTGATCAGTGAACATCATCACCCGGCTCTTTCTCGTTTTACAGAAAATAACAGTACGGTACTCTATTTACAGGCGCTTGTGTACAAATCAGAGAGAAGGCACAATCCTCTTGGGATTTTGGGCCCTTTCTGAATTGAATTGAATGAGTGAGAAATTTCTAATTATGTATATATAAAAAGCTGTATAGGCACAACAGTGATTGATTTAGTGGACTTGAAACAAATGTTCCCAAGGCCACCATTCTCCTGTGTCATTCACCCCCAACGTCATTCTTTCTTTCTGACTTTTTCATACCAGCGTGCAGTAGAAAGGGAGCTTGTTTGTTCTATAGGATGTATTTCTTTGTGGGGAGGTCTTCGCCGGCTACAGAATCCTAAGGTCAGGAGTATAAGGTGAGTGAGCAGGGCTGGCATGGAGCAGGAAGTGTGGATTCTTTTCTTTGTTTCGGTGAGAGCCAGGCCTTCTTCTCCTTCTTCTCCTTCTCCTTCTCCTTCTTCTTCTTCTTCTTCTGTCCCCGTTCGTCTCTACAGGTGAGTGTCCTCCTCGTCAGGCATGTCCTCCTTCAACAGGTTGTCCATAGGGACGATCCAGCTGTCGTTGAACTCTCCATTCAGCACCATCTTCTTCTCCTGCATCTCCGGCTGCGCCTCCATCACCTCCAGCGTGGGGTTGTCATGGTAACCGTTCTCCACCGTGTGCAGCTCATCTGTCAGGTGTTGCTGTAGAGATTAGAAGGATAAAATCTGTCAAAATATTTATTTTTTTTTATTTTTTTATCTACTTTCCTTTTTTAAAAGCTTAGAAAGAAGCTTTTCACTATTTATTTTCCTGCATAAATCTGCTAACCTGCTATAAATCAGGAACCAACCGTTGATGGTACAGGGGAACACTTGCTGTCCCCACAGGCCAAAAGTAAAAGCGAGTGCTGGTTGGTTACCTGACACATACAAACTTTGGTACCTCAAGGATCAGCCCCCCCGTGGGACCCTTTATTGTGTCCGAGTGAGAAAACTTTCCACCTACCTGGTTCTCATTGTACGGCTTGCGGTGGTGGGAGGCACAAACAGCGAGGATGACGATCATGATCAGCAGAGCTCCGCAAGAGGCCAGGATGGCTATCAGGGTTTTGTTATCTGTTGGTTTCTTTAAGTAGGAAACACGACAAAATAATTACTTCGACCCACCAACGCTGCAAGTACTTACTTATACTAATGATAGCATCTATTCATTTACCTTTACCTTGGTGATATCTTCATGAATCTGGGATACCAATTCGCCTTTCACTGTAAGATACATTTCAAATTGTTTGTTTGCAGATGGTTTCTAGAAAATTTTGTTTAACTTTTTTATTATTTATTTTATTTAACCTGACAAATCAGGCTGCTATAGAGGGAGGACGGTGCTTACCTTCAACATTCATCTCCGCTTTGTCAAACTTTTTGGTGCCATTGATGTCCCTCCATGTCACGATGCAGTTTCCATGTTGGAAATTGGCCAACAGCTGTTTGCACAGCTCCACCAGATCTTTGTCCTTCTTATTCTAAAGGCGAAATAACACATCTGTAAACATCTATATCGATGATAAATAAATCAACCTGACATCTTATATTGCTTTTCTATAAATAATCCATGAGCTGATGAGCCATCAACAACCCTTCTACCATACTATGCTGTCAGAGTCTGGACAGGAAGGTCAGAGGTGAACACTGAGGTCATATCCTCCTGTGCTGCGATGTGTGGATTATTTTTGGAGTGTTATGGAACAGCACAGCTGTGTGGGCAGTCAGAGAGGGGGAGAGAGAGAGGGTGAGTGTATGGAAGAGGTGTGGGAACGTAGGAAACTAGTGAAAGGCAGGAAGGGTTCCCATAAGACACTTTTTCCACCCAGTGATTGGAATCCTACTTCTTCATAGTGTGCTTCGCTGGAAACGACTCAGAGATCCACCCAGAGCCCCTCCAGGGGTGGGAAGTAGTTCTGTTTATTTTTCTGATTCTTTTCTGTTTTTTCAACAGTTGTCATTTTTGAAGATTTTGCTCTTTGACTCTATTACATACGTAACAAAATTATGTTTTACTCGGCTGGTTTAAATATCAAGATTTTGCACCCAGACAATACCAAAACACATGAAGGTTATGAACAGTACTTTTATATTTTTCTTTTTGGGACAAGAGTGATTTCTTTACAATCTGGGTCTTTTGAGCTTTTGGTCATTATTCCCGTCAGATATCGTCACATTTTACTCGTCTACTTCATCTGTGAAATCTTCCATGCGGCAATTTAGTGCTTTAAAGCAAGCAAGCCTTCTCCTGGACAGGTGAAGTAGATGGGGAATAGTTTTAAACT
>OMLP01037025.1:0-23606 GCA_900302685.1 Spondyliosoma cantharus | reverse complement strand
AGTAGATGGTGAACACAGTGACCTTTAGCTTCAGTAAAAGTAAACGCTCACAGACAGACACTTATCTAACCTATATGCCTCACCTCTCTGACATTAGCATGCAGAGGCTTTCGCGCATGCTTATGTAAGTACAGTATAATAAACAACTCGGAAGGCTGCAGTTCTCCTAATGAGCAATGATTTCAGTGATGGTTAATTATGTGGACAGACTGGAGTAAAGCTGCAGGGCAGAGCTGAGCTACTGACCTCTGACCTCTTGTTTAGCTCTTAAAGTCAGTGAATGGAGATTAAGAGCAATAAGGCACAACAAACAGCTGAGGGGAGAATGAAGGCGACATTTTTAGCAATAAGTTCACATTCTAGAAGAGCCACTGACCATAAATTAAAACCGCTTGTGCTATTGAGTAGCATGTGTGTAAAGCAGTTACATTTCTGTTTATTACAACTTTGACTTTGTTTTTGTAGTTTTGGATATCATTCATATTCTAAAATCTCATATTCATCAGAGTCAGTTGCAAATATCAGTAAACATGAAGACACTGCTACAAGGAAGACAATGGAGAAGCAAACTCAAGTAGTCAGATGATCAAACTTTGTTTTATTTAAAACAAAGCTTAGACATATTATTTAATTTCCTTATTTGAATCAAGAATCAGAAATATTTTAAAAACTAAAGAGTAAATTATCATTCTTTTATCGTAACAGAGCTTGTTTTACTTTAAAATGTAGAAAACAACTTGTTCAGGCCACCTTTTTTTTTACCTGTTCTAGATTATGCTGATGTTATCTACATGCATGCTGCTCTCTCAACTTTGAAGCCCCTTGATGCAGTGTATCATTCTGCACTTCGTTTTATTACAGGTGTAGGGTTTAGAACTCATCACTGTGTTCTTTACGACAAAGTTGGATGGCCATGTTTATCTGTAAGGAGGGACCAGCACTGCATGATTTTTATCTTCAAGGCCCTGCTGCATGTTTTACCCAACTATCTCAACAACGTTATCTCATTTAGAACTTGTGATTTGCACACTCTTCACAAGATCCCTTGATTGTAAACATTCCCACTGTAAGGACCTTTTCAGGTCTATGCTCCTCAGAAGTGGAATGACTTACAGCGTGCTCTTGAACTAAATCAGCTTATTTCTTTAGATAGTTTCAAGTGGCTATTGTTCAATGTTCTGCAGTGTGATTGTAATTGTAATTTATGATCATATTGTGTATGTGTTTTCATGTATTTTATACTCTATTTTATACTGTTGGTATGAACCTACAGCATATGTTGGCTGGTAAGAAACAAGAAATTGGATCATAGACATGCCAAAGATACTGAAATTTGAACCAGGAAGTCAGTTTGTACACTCTAATGATTAAATCCATTTGCTGATGCTTCCTGTTCCATTGTCTGAATTCTTCATTGTGAAGTTGCTTCCTTTGCTGAGTACAATATTAGTTTAACTAAAATGAAATTGATTGTACTGTGTAATGGCATGCATTATTGTATGTTTAACGCTAACACACTCAACAAATTGTAAAGCTAAAGCATCAGGATAGACCTGAAAAAAACTCAATTTTTTCCGCTGCAAAACCTTGCTTAGGTTACGGCAACTGCGGCAATAAAAGCTAAATGAAGTGACAGATTGTGATGGAGTATTAGAGTATTCATAGGTCTGACTCTGGAGCATGTGTCTGATAAGCTCCAGGCCTTGTGCACGTAACAGGGCAGCAGAACTGAGCAGCGTTGTGGAGGAATTAAGTCCTGTGGGTGAAGGGGAGGGGCAGTGGAGATTAGCAGCCTGAAACTGGGACTGCCCGGGTCTGGCCGATGACTCGGTGGGATTAATAGAAGCTAGCATTGGCTTAGCATAGCACTCTCTAAAATGCAAAGGGAGGCTAATGCTATGCTAACACTAGGTTGCAAGGTGATGTGAAGGTTAAGTGTAGGGTGGACTGAGGAACCACTTGCTTGCTGAAAACGATGTAGTACGCTCTAGTGCAGATAACACAGGGCATTAAAACTGTTTTTTTTTTTTTTTTGTTTAAGGGCAGCTGAAGCTGTTCTGTGGATACTACACTGCAAGAAACACTTGCTAATTTCCAAGGAAACTGTTCGAAAGAGCTTTCTTTTAGTTCAAATTTATACCAGAAAGTGCAGTCACATGTACAGTTAATAAACCTATGTAGTGTGAGAGTTCTGGAACATGTGAACTTTACCATCTCTGAAAAAAGCCAGCAGATACTGTATGTTTTTAAGGGATACATGTGACACTGAACTGTGATGAATCCTGGCTAGAAGATGGAGCACAAAGCTAACAATGTGTTCCCACATACAAATACAAAGAGGCAGGTTGTTTCTTGTCTCGCATGAGCCTGAAGCTTGTGGATGTGTGCATTGAGCGCGTAATTTACACCCCTACATTGGTTTATTTTCTCACGTAGCCACAGCTATGGAGCGCAATGTGATTTCATCCATAGTTTTTAAACTAAGTACTTGTAGCTTGTTCAAACCACAGTAATTCATAGATAATTGGGATGTCATTGACAACTTTTCTTCCATATTGTTCCATATTGTTTCTTCCATAGCATTATTGTCAGTTGAGTGGAGAGGAAAACAGCGTTTTTTTGTTGTTTCAAGAGGTAATAAAAACAAGCATGATTTGGTTGTTGCCAGGATGTTGCTACCATACATTAGAGGACATTTGAATACATTTGAGCGTTTCTCATCTTCCCCAAGTCAATGAAAAGCATCCTGTCAGATTTCTAGTGTGTCTTTGACCCTGCTCAGAAATGGTCTTAACATCCATCCTGAGTGATCCTATCACAAGCAGAGCTTGTCCATCAGTTAGAATATGGCATTCACATGCATCTCGAGTGACCACTTGTGACCTGATCTCACTTCCTTGTTCTATATGCAAATAAACACGGTACATCACTGGAACAAACTGATACAAGGTTTTGTACACAATTAAGAAAAAAATGTTATGTTTAACATTTGCAGAAGATGTCGCAAATAATTAAGAATTTGTCACTGACAGTGACTTCAAAAGGTTTACAAAGTTTCACCAAACTCAGCAACTTACAAAATTGCTAATTTTCTAGAGGGAGTCTGGAGATTTCTCCATAGGGAACAAAGCAGTAGCTACTGTTAACTGTATTTGTAAAATGTGACTTGTTTACTGTCAATAAATGTTGTCTTCTAGGGCTGATACCATGGCTAAGTAAAGCACTTAATTATTGATACAACTGGAAGACTGAAATACCCTCTCTGTTGTGACAATATTGGTGACAATTGGTTCTTTCACAAAATATTAATGCCATTTAATGACATGTTAACAAATACACATTAGTAATGTAGATATAATGACTGAGTAAAGACAAGTATTAGAACAGTATGGTAAGTTCGGTAAATGACATCAGGTTACTGTAATGTAGCCTTTAAAACCAGGAAAAAAAAACACCATTCACGCATTATCACGAAAATTGCCCCGCCTTAATTTATACCAGGTCTGAATGGGGCCTTGGATCTTATGAATCCTAGTGTAGTTACAGATAGAGGGGGAAGTCCCTCCCTAGTTCTGAATCTACCTATCGGACTTGACCCTTATGGGTGTAGGCAAGCGTAAAGACTGATTGGGAAATTAGGGGATTAAGAGGTGTACCTGCAGTTTTTTACCACTAGTAACCACTGTTTCATGAAGGGGATTAATAACATGAAGTCTAACCTTTCGCTAATGACGTTGCCCCGGCATGATGACACGATGATGACTCCTGCCGTGGTCGCCATGATGGCATGGATGGAGGACACCAGTCTAAGAGAGAGACAAACACATAACAGAGAATGTTTATATGATGATACTGAGCCAAGACATTCATAAACACAGAATCACAGTCAGATATTTTTTCTTTTGATTTTATCCATGTTAGCCTCCCTTTCCTTCTAGCGCCATCTGGAGGCGGACATTTCTGGTTTTAAATTACATTTCTTGACAATCATAGGATGAATTGTAACACATTTTGACATCTCGTTCATGCTCCTCACAGGTTCAATTGAAGTACCTTTAATGAACCCTCAACTTTTCTAGCACAGTCATCGTTACTGGCATTGCCATTATCCTCACCTGTCCGCTGTTTTTGAGTGATAATTAGCATAGGTTAGCATAATCTTTGTGAGGATGTTAGCATGTAGCTCAAAGCGTGCCGTGCGTACAATTAGTACAGCCTTACCAAGCCACAAATGGGGCTGTAGACTGTAGTCTTGTTCCGTTGCTTGTTAAATACCTTTAAATGTTATCAACTCTAGTTTTAAATACAAAGCTTTAATAAGCTATATTGATTTTCATTAGGTTTGGAGCACTATAATTGGTGTCAATTCTGTAGCATACTTAGGTCTATACAGCACTGTCCTTTTAACCACTATGAAAACAGAGAGCAGGATATAGCCTTAGTTTGTTTATTTGGTTTCTGTTTGTTTCTGTCCGGTCCAAGTATCCTGGACGATTTCAATGTCCCCAACAAATAGTAGAAAATCTGGTTATATTACCTATGTTTATGGAGCTTAGAAAAGTTAACAGAGCGCTGATGCCATGACCAACCCAAAGCGTCAATATTTGATGACCTGGTAATGATACTTAACAATCCACTTAATTTTAAAGTAGAACAATAGGTGATTGTTGACTCTCAGTCTCTAGACTCCAGACTCCCAGCATGAGAATGCGACTTACGAATTAACCATATTTCTCTAGTTGCCTACTACTCAAACGACTCTTTGCATCATACTTATATGCCTCTGCACACCAGTCATGTTACTGTTCCTTAGCCATGGTGTTAGATATTGTACGGAAAATCTTTTGCAAAATATTATGATGTCGCAGTGAACTTGACCTTTAGGATATTAAATATTATCACTTCATCATCTTATAATTTTAGACACACTTATGAATTGTTGAGTAATGTGTAATGCGTTTTGTGAGGTCACAATGACCTTTGACCATCAATTTCTAATCAGTTCCAAATTTGAAGAAATTCCCCCATTCCTGTGATATCTTGTTTACAAGAAAGGGTTGCCAAGAGGTCAAAGTGACCTTGACCTTTGACACTCAAACCCTAACCCTAATCATTTCAGCCTTGAGTCGGTTTGCTCCAAATTCCCTCCAGGTGTTCTTGAAATATCACATTCATAAGAACTGGACAGAAGGATAACTCCAAAAAATATAACAGGCAATAAAAACAGGCACAGAGATTAAAATAATAAATATGTTATTACTAGATAACAAAACCCTGATTGCCATGAGAGTAAATGTTGGGTATTCCTGAATGGAATAAAACATGATATGACATCTATAGATAATTACTATGAGACTCACAAAAAAAATCAATTGTATTTTTTTAATCTATGATCTCCAGCCCTTCATAGAATAGTAAAACCAGGATCAGGTTAGCCACTTGGCCTAACTGATATTTTAATACTAAATGAAAGGCAGATTATTTGCTGAACCTTCCACACTGGTCTAACCCAAGAAATAATATTTGATTTGTTAGTGTAGCCATATTATTGATAGGTCTATGAGCATGGTAGAACCTGAATAATCTAGGTCAAGTCTTTGAAAAGGGTCCCTTCAGGTGACCTACTACAGCAGTCAGAACTACAAGTGCAGTGTCCCATCATGGGATTAGCAGTGCTTGGCCTCGGCTTTCCCCATCTATAAACAGACCTGTGACATAGGAGAACTTGGTACATCTCTATTTGAAGTGTCACTGTGTGAGGTGCCATAAATTATACGCAACATTCATATGCGTTGCATTTGAAGAGTATACTCACAAGTCATGTATTTATGACTCTACTGAGTGTGATGTTGTGGGTGTCCTGGAAAGAACTTGATGAATGTTCAGTTTACAGTCAGAGAGATGCAGATTTTTATTTCCTAATGGCACAACAGAGTTAATTTTTGTCCATTTTAAAACAGGACGCTGGATTATATCACCAATTTGTTCAAACTATGAATGGCCGCTTTTGCTCAGACAAGCTCTGTCCCTGGCTGTACTCCAATTTGGCAGCACTGACAGTAAGCTGCTTTGAAATCAGAAAACATGTAATTCATTCCCTGACACTCACTGCAGCCATAAAGAGACAGTCACCCTTTTAACACACCACTGCTTTTAAATGCTTTAACTTTCCTCAGCATCTTCTGGGTCTGGTTTACATCGCCACCTACTCATCACCACCTACATCAATGAATGGAGACACAGTTTACCTTGTGAAACTGCAATCGAGCTCAACAACTACTCTTCCCTTGTTCATTACAGATGAGAGGCTTGTGTGGGCTCGAAAGAAAACTTATTTTCAATGTATACATTTCCTTGGCTTCCCCCGTCTTATTTAGGATTAATACAGCACAGGGACAGTATTGAACAGATTTGAGCTGAGAACTATATTCATTTTTACCACCAGGGATATATCATATTTGCAGGGCTGCAAGTTACGGCCAATTATATGCTCACTTTTTTCATGATTAATTGTTTGGTTGATGAAAAGTCAGAAAATTGTGAGAAGTTCTCACTGTAATTTCAAGAAGCCCAAAGTAATGTCTTCAAGTTGCTTCTTTTGTCCAACCAACTGTCCAAAACCCAAAGACTCTTCATTTGCTGTCAAAAATGACATAAAATGACAAAGAAAAGCAGCAAATCCTTATATCTGAGAAGCTGGAACCAGCAAATGTTTGACATATTTATTTGAAGAAGACAAATAATTAACAGATTATCAAAAGATTTGGTAGTTGGTTGTCTTTTGATTGACTAATTGATTAATCGATTGTTATAAAGCTAATTTGCAATTTGCTGCCTGAGCTAAATTTTTCAAATTAAAAAATTATTATGGATGGAATCAAAGGATTTGAGTCCAAAAGACAGAAACATAGTAACTTACAGTATCTATTTAGAAAGATTCTGGTAGCAAGGTATTTCCAGCTTGTTCATTAGATTTCTCAAAAAGAACTACGAGTCAGAATTATACAGACTCTACAGACTTCATAAAGGCAGCCTTTGTCAGACGTTTGCCCCTGACATGGTATGATTTTAAGTACAGAATATCCTTTAATTCTCAAAAAGACCTCTTTGGCCACAAGAAGTATGAAAAATCAAATGTCTAGAATGGCCGGTTTACGCTCACTACAGCGTGAACCTTCTCTGTGTTGGGCACTACACAATCTCTCCTAACTAGTAAGTTTGCTCAACAGTGCACACATGGGATCTTATAATGTAACAGATTGCCATGAAATTCACTAAGCACATTTTTGCTCTTTCGATTCTACTGACCACATGGCATTTATTCCAGGACAACCCTAAGGAAAACTTTTACATCTGTAGCTACTCCACCATTAAGACCTAAAAAAAGCAAAACTGTCACTTTGCGGGTGGTGAATCTTGTGATTTTCTCATGTTGGGTTCATGGATCCAAAGTTTGGATCTGAAAAGATACCAGATCCAAGGATGTTAAGACCTGATTCTAAACACATTGCTCTAAACAGACCCAAAGCTTGAGTAGCAATCGATGAAGCAATTTTAGTGCGTATGCAGGTTTTTAAGAGGCTGGTTAACCCACTGAACATAGGCAACTGACTCCTTTCCCATTACCACAAGATACGTTTTCTGTTTTATTTTTTTGCACACTGGAAACTGAGAACAGCATGGGAACAGCAAACTGGGAAAAGCAAACTGGGAACAGCAAACTGGGAGCGACATATCTCTGGTAGGGCAGATATTTTTAGTTTAACTCTGAAATCCTTAATTTTGGTGAATAGTATCTGAACTTGCCTAACCTTCACCTGCAAAAAGTCACCAGGACATAAGAAGGTGTTGTTCCTTTTAAAGACATTGAAAATGTGAGTGGCAGTTGTCAGCAGATAAAACCATTGATCTGGTGATCTTCACTTATCCAGATATGAGAGTCTAACAATTGTATAGCCTTCCGTGCTGGAAAAAAAAAGTTTAAACCAAGAATCAAACGGAACTGTGAATTCAAAATTGGAAGTCAAATCAAATCTTGACTATGGAGAATCGCGACACCCCTACCAGGAATAAATGCCAGTTGCAACCTTCCCATTGAAGAAAAACGGCAGACATTAGTGGGGTTTTTGTTCAGTGTGATTGGGGTATTAACACATCATGGATCCACTCCAGTATTGGACACATTGACACAAAGCCCAAGAGCCAAGCTTAATACAACTGGACCCTAACCATGAAGAAAATCAACTGGACCAAGCCTGACTCTGGTCCCCGGTCAGGTCTCAGCCGGTAGGAAGGAGATGAACTGTGAATTTCCCTAGCGAGAAAAGCTTAAGACTTTTAGTACTGTTGTAACTAATCACTAGTTTTACAAGGCCAATAAAGACGTCGTTCTTTCTCTTTTTTTAAACAAGTTATAGTGTATGGCAAATGGTAAGATTGAGAAACAAAGAGTGCATTTATGTGGTTTCCTGCTTGAACCTGCTGCCACCTCACACCAATCTCCATGGGAATGTGGCCATGACACCAGCATCGGCAAGGCAACGAAGGCCATATGACCGGCAACTACAAAATGACAGAACCTAAGCGGGAAAAGACTAACCAGCCTCTCTCTCTCTCCTTCCTCTATGAACTCTACTCCCCCCCTCAACACACTTCATCCCCACGCCTCGCTGCCTTCTAGGGCTGTATGGTCGCATACTCTATCACAAGACCCAGATTTTACACAGCCCATTCATTGTGTGTCCGGCAATAACCCCCTCTCTCCCTGCTGATGAAAGGTTGAGGTTGACGGGGTGAGGAGTGTGTGGAGGGTAAAAAGGGAAGAATGCCTCGCTGCCTTGTTCGGCAATGTTGTCTTTTCTTTTCCTGCTGTGTCAGGCCAGTGAAAATCCTCGGCTTCTCTTTCACTACGAACGAAGTCTTCCTACTGACTGTTTCGTTACACACGGACCACTTGCTCTTTCAAGATCTGTCACACACACAGTGTCTGACAGTCAGGAGAGGTGGGCTTTTTTGCTTGCTCCTCCCGTAAATGGGCTACGTAATCTGTGGTCCCATTGGCACTGCAGCAGAGCTAAAGAAAAAGTGACAGCAGAGGCAAAAAAAAGCAAACGGGGTAAAGTGCATTTCATGGCAAGAAGGAACTCTCTCTCCGTCTCCTGATCGCAACCTCTCAATCGCACAAATGGATGCAGCTACATCTCTAACTGCATTGTTCCTAAACCACTTCGGTAGTCGTAAATAAACAGTTAATCAATAAGACAATCAACAGAAATTATCTTGATATTTTTGCTTATTGATTCATTGTTTAAATGCCAGCTGCAAATGTAACATTATGTAGCAAATGTGACATTACTCATGATAAATTTAAAAACTGAGAAATTCTGGTCCTACTGCCTTGTGTCAGTGGCCATCATAAGGTAAACAACGATCAATACAGTATAAGGAAACATTCAACAAATTTTAAGAAAGGCAATAATCTTTTGAAAGCCACTTCTCTCATGTAAGTCACATCACCACTATACAGTGATAGAAGGTACCTTAAGTTTATTTACTATAGTACTGTACTTAAGTAATATTTAATAATACATTATTTTACAAAGTATTTCCTTTACATGCTGCTTCATACTTATATTCCACAACTTTGCAGAGTTATGTTGTATATATTGTGCTTACTTACTTTACTAGAACCAATCCGATATGCCGGCAGGCCAATATTGCCCCCCAGATATATCGATGAATTAAGTTAAAATGATCTTGCATGTATTTGATTGTGACCAAAAAAAACTATTAAATGTAGGCATGTCCCATCAGGTTTTTTTTACCCCGACCCCGATCAAAGTCCTTTAATATTTAGTATCCTGATCCGATACTTAGCCTTAACTGTTAACTTAACTGCGACTGTTGTATGAACCTTAAAAGGCGTTAACAGTAGATGCGAGACTTTCAAGCTTAGCGTGTGCCAGTTGATGTTGAGCTTAATAATCCCTCGTGAAGTCAAGTGTTTCTCTCTAAAGTAGGTTAGGTTGTACCTGGAACTGCATGAGATCTTTTTAGCCAATTCCATATTTTTGTCAGTTTAGTCATGATGGTCATCACTGCTGACACTTAATACCCACTTCTCTCTTTTCCAGACACACTGGACACATATAAGGAAGTTCCCCCTGTGTGGCTCACTGAGCTGATATTGAGGGATGTCTTTTTGTGGAAAACACAGTGCAGAGTTAAGCTTTGGCTGAAGATAGTCTAAAATGTCCTTAAATGGCCACTGGGATATTTGAGCTGAACAATCAGTCCAAAATGCAAAGTAATCTTTTTGAGTAAAAGCATGCATGCTAACTGTTATCAAGTTCCACCAGCTCATTTGTGAGAATTTGCTGTTTTTCTTTATTTCATCTGATTGTAAACTGAACTTTTTTTTTTTTTTTAAAAGACCAAACACTTTATTGAACAAAATCACTTGCAGACAATTGCTATTTACAGACCTACAGATGACATACACTAACACAAGGGCCTTTCCTTTAGCACAAACTTTGTTCCAAATCATATACATTTTTATTTAAAAATAGCAAAGTTGTCTCTGTAGTTTTCATCCAACGAACAATTCTATTTTGGTGCCATAAAACCAGTTGCAAGTAAGGAGAAAAAGTCTTTCTTTGATGATTTTCAACAACTATTTGTGGATTATCTTTTTCTGTGCTGACTGAGGAGTATTCTCACTTCTTATTCAACAAAAAGCTCAGTGTTGTTTCTAGTGCCGATTTAATAATCTCCACCTCACTCCATTACAACGTTACAGCAGTGACACACCCCACCATGACACTGCATACCAGCTCAACTGTAGTTGATGGTACACTCAAAACAGAAACTACAGCAACCTATGAAAAAATATGCCATATGAATATGATGTGAACATAATGTTTAAAAATATTTATAATATTGGGACATAGGTCAGAAGAGATATTGTTACACATCTGACTAACTTGAGAGCTAACGACAACGTCTTGAGGTATAGAATGACAAAGTAAGATGTTACATGTATCCTGTTATGGCAGTTATCACTTATCACCAACTGAACATTACAACTGTAAAAAGAAAATGCAGCCCCTTCCGCTCAGTGTCTCAAATGAAATGGGCCTTCCACCAATCCTAAGTATGACAAACAGATTACTAGTCAGCCTTTGAATGTAGTTATTTAACGGCAAATTCACTACCTGAGCGAGTTGAAAATGTTTCAACCTGAGCAAAATATTAATACGAATTTTGAGGTGTTATTCATTTGTGTCATTAACATAGAGAGACAAAAGGAAAATGGAAAAACAAAAGAGTTAAGGTTCCTGCTGACTTGTAGAATCAGAAATCAGTCAGAAGCTGAACTGAACACAAACATAAACTGGAAAAATGGTCGACTTGTGCGTCACTAGCTAGCTTCCAGCTAATACCTGCTGTTGTTTTCTTCTAGAAAAGGACAGCGTGACATCTGTCTGCCACATCATTTCCTAATGTCTCTGTTTCAGCCCAGCCACATTAGAACGCAACCCTGGAGTTTTCAAACTAAAACAGGGCCGGCAGCATTTTCAAATGTCTTCATTTTAGGGGTCCTAAAATGCCGGAGTAATGTGGACGAAAGGTGTAAATGTAGCAAAGGTTTTTTTTTTTTTAAAAAGGGTGGATGTAGCCTCAAATTGCATCCGATATGGCCTAAAATGCTGGATCTGGTATCGGTGAGTACGAGTAAGACTAACCACCGATCTAATACCACATAAATTCTTGTTTAGAAATGAGATCCTGCTACTGTCCAGTAGCGTCATGTATACCTGTGTACTACGACAGCTTGTTTTTTTACTGCACAAGTAGACCATATCATCCAGTTACTTGTGTAATTTCAAGTACATCCATTTATAGCATCCACAGATGTTAAGTAGCATACAACTGTAAAATAATAATAATAATGATATGTAGGTTTTTAAACAACATTAGATCAGTACTCAGTATCAGCTGACACATTAAGTTCAGGTATCAGAACTGGTATCAAGAAAGGGGAAAAAGGTATCAGCACATTTAGAGTTTTGCAGCTGTCAAGTTTGTGTGACTTTGGGACAAAGAATATTTTACCCAAAGCCTGCATTACAAACTGGAGATGTAGAGTTTCAAAGAAGAGGGTTTAGTGAGGAATCCGATCACGTTAATATGTGGGAATTGTTAGATCCATTGTCCTAGGAGCTTAACCAATTCTAGGGACCATAAATTTAATATTTCAACCTCTGCTGATTGGATTTATTTGCCTCTCACAAGTCCCCCAGCATTATGTAAGTGTCACACTACATCAGTATACATTTGACTTACAAACAAGTATTGTATGCTTTCACTTTAGAGCAAAGTGACTGTGTCACAGTAAAGCAGAGTGATTAATTGGACATCTCACAGTTGTGTAAATGTTTGCTACCTCACCCATTACAGTAATGTAATTTATCACTTCAAACACTACAGTGATTAGTTGATTGTCAACAACTATTTTGATAACAGATTAATCATGAGTCATTGGGTTTGGGGCTGTTGGTTGGACAAAAGAAGCAATCTGAAGATGTAACCGTGGGCACTTTATAGATTAAATGCTACATCGTTCAATTGTGGAAAAAATCAGATTAGTTGATAAAAATGAGCGTTAGATGCAGCCTTAAACAACATTACATTATATTACCAACATATGCTTCTAGTTAAAGTTAACTGGTATGAATTTCCTGCTGTGTTTCACCACATGTTTTAAAATTTAATTAGAGGCCAGGGACATACAAATCTGATAATCAGCCAATCAAGGGTTTCATTTATTACTAAATAATCAAACAACTATTTAACAAGATTAGATTTGCAAAAGGTAGTGGAGGTAAGATGAAAAATATATTTTCACTGATGCATGAAATTTCAACAAATTCAGGGAGTTTTAAGGCATATAACCTGATGAATCTGAAACTGTTCCACCTAAACCAAAGTCACTAGCATGATGCAAGCTCATGACCTGCATGTCAGAGGAGATGCAGCAGAATTTGGAGGCTTGTTTCATGGTGTACAAGCAGTGGCTCATCCCCCAAGGCGTGGACGATTGTGAGAACAACATTTTCCGTTAGACGAGCATTAGTAAATTAGTGGAAGCGTTATTCAAGAGTACAGTTCAGTGTTTTCCAGTGCATAGCTAACTCAGCAGTCGGCCCTGACCAGAGCTCAGAAGAGGATTAACAGGAGTGACAGCGTACAAATGAGCATTGAACTGAACTGTGCACATGCGAGCAAGTCACACTGACCCACACACACATGCGCGAACTGTATTAATTATTACTACTTTGCAACTCAACACCCATGAGATGTTAGGTTACTGAGGAGGCTTCAGATGTAATGATTTACTTTTTTAAGCACATGGATCAAGCTAGGGCTGCAACCAATGATAATTTTCATTGTTAATCATTTCCTCAATTAATCCATTAGTTGTACGTCTATTAAAATGTCAGAAAATAGCCCCAAAGCCCAAGATTACGTCCTCAAATGTCTTGTTTTGTCTACAATCAAAGGCTAATCAGTTTACTGTAAAAGGGGAGTAAACAACTGATTAAATTCAAACTAAAAGAGCTGGAATCAGAGAATTTTGACATTGGTTTTCTTTAAAAAAAAAAATACTCAAACTGATTAAAAATAATTAGTTTTGAATTTAACAGTTGGTAACTTATGGATTAATCGTTGCAGCTCCAGATAAAGCTCAGTTTTGGGTTTATTCACATACAACAATAATGTCACTTTAAATGTTTGTATGAGCAGTTACAAGGCCCCTGGTGGATGCAAAAAAAATGTAATGGTTATGAAAACATGCATGCTAGCAGAACATTCAAGCCCATCACACATAAAAGATGTATTTCAGACACACACCAAATACTTACAAAAAGAAACAATGTAAGCTTTGGTATTATTCAGTCTACTATGGCATCAATATAGCATTTATTTTCCTGTAAGGACTCATAGTCTTGCAGTGATATTTGCCAATCATCCCTGTGAAGATTCTTCGAGGAATACTGTGCCCATTTATTAATAAAACAAAACAAAACTGGTTATATATAGATAAAAGACAATAAATGTAATGGTAATGTAATGTTAGTAGCTAACAGTCCTCGTTATGCGTTAAATAATCAAAATAACAGCACATTAGGCTAACTGAGTGAGCGACAACTAGCTTAAAGTCACATAGCAGGATGGAATGCTATAAAGATGCTAAATGCTAGGCGGTATTTCGTGAGGTTATGTTGTGTAAAGTGATGAATTTAGATAGTTTACCTCTCGCTGACCAGCACCACGTCGGCATCGCTCCAATGTTTGAACACACACGGCAGGATCCTCCTGAAGGCGAAGAAGAGACCGGGGAAAACTACGGCGCCACAAGCTAAAACTTGCAACATCCTGCCTGTATTTTCCTCTAAACCTGCCCCGAGACCTGACGCTCTCCCCTCCGCGAGTTTCGCCCGTTTACACGCGGCGGTGAGGCATTTCTAGTGAGGCCGGGGGTCGGTGTTTTTCACCGGGAACGGTCCACCATCCGCACACACACACATACACACTGCTGAGAGTCAGCAGCAGCAGCAGCACCACTGTCGAGCTAAAATCAAGGAAACACACCAAAGTTTCTGCGGTGACTGTCAGAATAAGAGCCATGACCCGGCGCCGGAATGAAGCTGGCACTTCCGGTGATAGGGTTCATCCGCAGGGTTACGCTTTTATTTTGAAGGTCAAACTTTACTCAGCTCATTTGCTGTCAAATGGACAACTATTTGTGTTAGGCTACGTCATCTGTATAATTTTCCGAGTGAATTACCTCTGAATATAAACATGAATACGCAGTCATTCGATAAACACACAGTGTTACAGTCATAGTTTGTATGGTGTCTTTCTAACAGCAGTAGTAGAATAACCGTTAAAACATTAACTGTAGTCTGAGGTGCTTTACTCGAGGGGCTTAGCCTTTTCACTCCACTTCCTTCTTCTCAGCTACATTTTGAGGGAAATATTGTAGCTACTCTTTATTTCATCACGATTATTTGTCACTTAGTTGATATGAATTGCTTCTAAAACATGATGCGTTGTTACAAATTAAATGACCCAAATGCAGTTGAAACGATTGGCAGACTGTTGCAAAATTAATTACCAGCTGTTTCTGTCTTTTTTTCATAACAAAATTTAATTTAGTGTATGGGTTTGAACAAAACAAAGATTGTGGTGACATTGTCACTTTCCCCTTATTTTTCATAAATAATGTGCATGTGAATCGACAATGAAAATAATCATCAGTTGCAGTCCAATACAAATGAGTAAAATGCGAGAGTAGATAGTAATAATCTCACAGGGGACATTTTAATTCATTGACTCCTTTTACTTAGACCTATACTTTAAGTACATTTTTTTCTAATAATATATGTACATATTTTTCCTCAAGTAAAAGATGTGAATACTTCATCCACCACGTCTAATATAGGAAGAGGAAAAGATAAAATAGACAAAAGTATATTGTATTTTTATACCTTTCTCTAATTTCTGCAGTTTTTTAATGATAGAGTGGATACTAACCTCTTTGAGCCTTGACATTTTTTTAATTGAAACCATATTGGCTGGGAGAACAAATAGTTTGTAGAAAATTGTAATTCAGTTGAGTTTACTTGAGTAAATGCAATTAGTAACATGAGTAATGGGAGCAATACCATAATATCCAAACAAGGTTACAAGTTAAAGTCCCGCGTCCAAAACTTTACTTAAATCTGCATTCATTTGTCTCTGGCCACTTGGGGGAGCAGAATACACTGTAAACAAAATACTGGCGCATCATCAGCTTCTAAATTTATGATATATCTTATTAGTGTCAGCATGCCGTTGCCCGTTTCCACATTGAGCAGACACACAACGACATTATCAGTTATCTGGAGTCATGTCCAATATCCACTGTCACTTTAGCTGACTTTATAAGTGCTCGTTAGTGTCAAAACAGAGAGCTTAAAAAGGCTAAATTGTGCCATTCAGCTGAAGAGTACACCACTTGAATCCACACCTCTGTATCTGCGGTTCATCCATGCTAAACTGAGGCTATCAGCCATCAGATGGTGCTATCAGCTGTCAAGTAAATGCTTCCTTCAAAGTCAATTGATCCCGGCTTGCTGGCTTTGTTAGGTAGTGTCTGATGCCGACCTCTTAAGGAGTGTCTGGCATCAAGATTCACTGTGATCCAAAAAATCTTCCGTAGCCTGTTGTGACTGTGACAGGACATCTGGGTTACGCTGATATACTAGGTTACACTAATATACTACATAATACTGCTCTGAATGTTAGATTTTAAACTATGTGCGATTCAAGCCACAGGTTTGTTTTGTTTGCCATTGTGACATTTTACATGCAAATTGATGATATATACTGTAGTGTCTTCAATAATGACGACACATACATACTACACTTTATACTTCAATATATTGTAATATATTACTATACTATGCTATACCTATATTTGATATTCTTTCACATTGCTGTACCATGCTATATATTAAGTTATTTTATGTCACTACCTTTCCCTATATCTCATATCCCACAGTATATCATAATATTACCCATAGCATACTACATTATATCTGACATGGATGTTTTTCATTTGATTTTTATTTATTTATTTTTTATTTATTTTTTGTTTCCATTACATCTCTACATGAGATAATTTCAATTTTTATTTAGGCCATCCAGCAGACGCTTTTGTCCAAAGCGACTTCATTCATATTCATTCATACACTGATGGCAGAGGCTGCCAAGCAGAGTGCCGACCAGCACATCAGGAGCAGTTTGGGTCTCGGTATCTTGCCCAAGGACACTTTGACATGCAGACCAGGGAAAGTGAACCAGTGACCTTCCAATAACAAGACGCATGCTCTACCCCAGAGCCACAGAAGAATGATAGAATGATATAAAAAAAAAAAGTGACTGTGTGAGTTTGGAAAATAAACGCTCTTTGACTTAAAATGTATATCTTTACCTTAACCTTTGATTAGTCATCAGTCTTTGATAGCTCAACCCTCACACCTGTTATCATTACCTTTGGTGGGTCATTCCCACTCTCAATTAATCTCTTAGCCTCAGTATTAGAGTTCATGCTTGGCTTGCTGATGAGAAAACAACAATCTTTCTAAGTGAACAGCATGCTCCTCAATGCTGCCAGGACTGCACAAATGTGTACAATGGGCAGACAAAACAACCTCTCCATTCACAAATGGCACAGCACAGGAGGACCAACTCCTCAGATCAGGATTCTGCTGTCCACTTACATCTGAAGGAGAAAAATCCTTCCTTTGAGGACACCGATGTAAACATCTTGGCCAGAGAAGACAGATGGTTTGAAAGTTAAGTTAAGGAATCCATCTATGTCAGACTGAAACAGTGGTATTTGAACAGAGGAGGTGGAAGACATTACCTATCACTCTATAACTCTAGTTTTAGAAGTTATATAGCTTGCTTACAACTTCTGGACAACTGATACCTCTCCTACGCACCTGGCTCTTGAAATAGATATGCAATTTTTGTTTAAATGTTTTGGAATCCTGCTGTATAGTGAATAATCATTGTCGTTGTTAATTGTTTCTTAACAATATGGTTATCTCTGGCTCCTCCTCAGGGAATATGGATATAAATTAGCTTATATATCATTCTGGTACAGATATGAAGCAGTGAACTGTCCCTGTCAAATAAGCAAAAGTATACATAAGTAAAATAAATATTAATACAGCCAAACACGAAGTGCCATTACTGAACCAAATCGCCACGTTACCCTGAACCTTGTACTTTACTGTGTATCACATTCAAATGCTCTGCCCAATAGTTTTATAGTTTCATTAAATTTCTTTACTTGTCAATAAGTCCAGAGTGATTGGTAAGGCCTCCTGCTACAGTGCACCAGGCTACAAGTGTGCTTCCTCCCAGTCTCTCTGCATTGTGTGCAAACTTTTTAAGTGCTCACTATAGAATACACACAGATATCAACTGTTACTTATTGCTTGGAATACTGCTTACCTCCAGAATTGAAGTGCATAATTTAGTGTCTGGCGATTCGATTTCATTCAGATGTATTTAGAAATATGCAAAAATGGAAGCACAATATAAAAAATTATATGAATTTTCATTTTCAGAATGATTTTCATGGACACCTCTTATAGATAGAGTTTGTCTAACGTGTTTGTCTCCATTTGTGGGTGGGGGAAGTTTTTACATTTTACATGTTGGCACAAACATACACCCTGCAAACATCTTTGTTCTAAAAAGTACTTAAAATTCATACTCAAATAAAAGTAAAAATATTATATTATATGAATTCTGTATAAGTGAGTACCACCCACATGAATAGTACTTCAGCAAAAGCATTGAAGGGTTAGGGTTAGTGTCCAGTTTGACGTGTACTTCAGTATTAAAAGTAATTTTCTGGTGATGAATAAACTTAAAAATAAAAATTTGTAAGAATTTCCAACTCATCAAATACCCATCCTACAATCCCAAAGCTTCAGTATTTGATGAGTTGGGAATGAGACTCAAATATCAACTTTCTTACAAATTGTTAAAGTATCAAAAGTACAAATAAAAGTACATTCATACATACATTTACATGTTTGACCGATAAGCTGATCCAATATTCAGCATTTTTCTGATATTGGAATCAGTGTTATTGATTGATTGATTGATTGATTGATGATTATGTCTACAAATTATGTTTTAAAAATAGGACATCTACAGAGCTTGTAGAAAGGTGCGGAATAAAAGATCCTTTTTCCTTAAAACACAGTATTACGATTAAGAAGCAATCATGTTAAAATGTTTGTCAAATTGTACTGAAAGTGAAACGCTTGCCAAAATGCAAGCTAGGCTTTTTTTGTGAATGTACCCGAGTCAAACCTTTGTGTAAAAGCATAATTACGACGAAAGAGCTACTTTAAAGATTTACCGTATTTTTGTTTTCGGGTCAAACTCATTTTCAATGGGAGTGCTACGGGCATCCTTATGATAGCATCAAAATCGCTATATTCAAAACACTAAGAAGGCTCGCCACAACATGAAACTTTGCTCGTAGTATCACCAGGGTCTCTACACATTATGCGTTAAGTCGCATCCGGAAATCGACACTTTTCGTCCGGCAGGACGGCGGCAAGCGGAACAAGCATATGCTAAGGTGAGTTGTTCTAAAACTTTCTTTTTAGTAAACTCTGTGTACACAAACAATGTTCTCAATGCTCGAGTTCATGTGAAAACGAAAAAGTGCCTCTTTCGTCGTAATTATGCTTTTACACGAAGGTTTGATTCACACACATTCACAAAAAAAGCCTAGGTTGCATTTTGCTGAAAGTTTCACTTACTATACTTTAGTAGTAGATTTACTAAGTTACAACCATAGCTGTATCCACTTATTGAGTCTTTTTATATGCTGCATCTAACCGTTATTATTCAGTTAAAAAACTGTAAAAAAGGATGAAGTTAAATATTCAGACAGTCAGACAGACAGTGTTAATGTCTGAAGTTTCATTTTATGACATTCAGTCTCCAATTCTTTGGTTTGAATTGCTGGAATGTTCCATGACTCACTGATAACAGTATCTATATGATAGTGCTAGTGCATCTGTGGCTTCTGATAAGACATCATCCACGTCAATGGAAATTGCTACATGAATATCCATTGTTTACTCATTGCCATCGTGAACTAGATCGCGGTGGTGTTAAGTTTCATATTCTTAGAAAATGTAGGGAGAAGTGCAGCTGCTCATGATAAGTTTCACTGACATTCTCAAAAACTTTAGCTGATTGAAAGGAAGACCTAAATGTTCTTGCGTTAAGCTCTTTAAACGTGGAATAAAAATACAAATTCTGCTTTATTTTATGCAAACCAGTGCTCCAGTTTCTTTTCATCACCTAGTCAGTTTGATTATTTTACACACACCTTGTCACATCAAATTGTCCATACTTATTATTTGACATTTTATCAAATCAACTGGTCAGCCATTTTACCAAACTGGCATCCGGTACACTTATCTATACACTCTATGCTCGGTAAACTCTGTACTCTTGATCAAAGTGTAACCAAACCAACATAAAACCCAATGGTACATCATAACCATTAATGAGCCTACAAAAATCTGGTGTTATCAGTTTTTACACACACGCACACACAAACACACACACACACACACACACACATTCCAAATCACCATTGCTATTTTTATTGTACATGTTGTGTAATCTAGAAGATTGATTCAAACAAAAACGATATTAATTCTAATAAGAAAGTAATATTGTTGTTATTGTTATCATTGTTTAACTTTAAGCAAGTATTTAAGGTCATAAGGGTCAGAAACAGCTGGTAAACAGCTCCTCTGCTCCTGATGGTATCAGGCATTTTTTAAACTTGTCCAACGACATGTGACTGTAGTTCTGATGCTATGTTACTACTTTTATACTCCACAGGCTCCATCTTTGGAAGGTATTCCTTGTTATTTTGAGTGGTCTGTCTGAGAACAAATATCAAGCAAGCTGATTATTATTTAATAAGTGCCCATCCTGTGTTTAATGTGTATCAGTCAGGTTCAGCGCTAACACCATACACTTTAAATGGTGACTTTACTTTTATTACCTCACAATTACCAAGTTAAAGTAGACTAGATTTAAGATGTACGAGCTAAAAAGTTTTAACAACTTAAAAAAATCATTTAATTAGGTAATTTTGAGGTAATCCGTTTCCTTGATTTTTTAAAAGTAAAGTCACTCTGTTAGATTTTACAGAGTTGTACTGAGACGGTCTTTATCACAGTAATCAGTGCCAACCCTACTGTGTTTCCTAGAAAAGCACTTCATACAATGCCTTTGCAACAACGGATGTGTTTTAAATACAAAATTACCAAGTAAAGTAGACTAACACTTTTAAACGGTTAAAGCTTTTTAGTTCGTACAACTTCAATTTGATAGTCTACTCTACTTGGTAATTCTGAGGTAAACACTTTCCTGACGTTTTTAAAGTAAAGTCAGCTTTTATAATTAATTGTATGAGGGTTAGGGTTGAGTGTATGAGGAGTCTGCCAAGTTGTAAAATGTTCATAAAGTGTCTGTGAGACATTCATTGACACATTTCCTATGATCTTTTTTATTTCAAACGTCAGACAACCAAAGCATTTGATTAAGGTGAGGCAAAGACTGTGTTTTAGTTAAATATTAAAGAAGTCATTGAGCAGGTGACTTAAAGTGTAAAAGCACAACCAATATAATCTTTATAAAACTGAAACAAAACCAAACCCTTTCCCTAACCTCAGCTCAAGTGATTTGGAACACCAGTGATGTTCACATAAAGACATGTCATAATTCTGAATTGAAATGTCTAAAAACCACTAGATCTTTGTGATGTATTTTGTTGACTTACATTATCCCAAATGTATAAACAATATTCCAACCCAGATATATCTCTTATTTTATTTTGGTTTCATTTGGTCGCCTGTGGCTATAACTTCCAGGAAAACATCCAATGATACGTCAGAGAGTCAGGAGGGAAGTCATGTGAGGCGAACGTGACTAAACCAAATATGAATTAAACTTTCATACATCTTTCTGGCTGATTCATGAAGGTAAAATGTCATCAGGATTCGATGGTTTAACAATGAAGACAACAACTCCCATGATCCTATGCTATTTATATATTTTGTTTTTTATTGAAAAATGCGTAGCAGCAAAAATTACAGGCCTACTGTGTTTGAAAAAGTACTCCGTCTGTTTAGCTTAGCACTACTATAGAAATGCTGGACTTATCAAACAGTTTTATAAAAAATACAAAAAATGCATCAATATGCTTCCTTCCTGTCAAAACATGGACATTACTGCAATGCAATTTGATGGCCAACAGTTCAGTACATAAGTACCTCAAAATCGTACTGAGCTATAGTTGTTCAAGTAAAAAAAAAAAAAATAAGTAAATGCACTTAATTACTTTCCATCATTGCAGTGTTCAATGTCCTAGTCCAGTGCTTTGACTTCCTAAAATGCACTCTAAGTATGACTTTTAGTCTGTTTCTTGTTCTCATTGCTGTCTCCAACACAGTGTTATCGTATATATCGATATACACATATATCTATGATATATGAAAATCTGTGTTTGTTGGTGTATCTGTTGAATGTAAATGGACTCGTATTTTCATTTCTAAAGTGGCCTTTCTTGCTTTTTTTATTGATAGAATAGCTGAAGACGTGACAGGAAACCGGTTTAGAGAGAGGGGGAGTGACATGCAGCCAAGGGCCCCAGGCCGGGATTGGAACCCCGGGTCGCTGCAGCGAGGACAAAACCTCTGTACATGGGACGCCTGCTCTACCAACTGAGCTAAACATTGCCCCATGGACTCGTATTTTCAGAATCAGAATCAGAATCAGAATGGGATTTATTGCCAGGTACGTTTTTACACAAACGAGGAATTTGTCTTGGTGCAATGGTGCTTAAAATAAAATATACAATCACACAAAAAATAAAAAGATAAATATATAAATCACACAAAAATATACAAGTCACACAAAAAACACACAAGAATAAAGTACTTTTTTTAAAAAAAAAGATAAGAAAGATAAGAAAAGATAGGATAGCATTAATGTAATGTATATATATTAGGGGTGTAACGGTTCACCAAACCCACAATTCAGTTCGAACTTTGGTTTTTGACTCACGGTTTGGTTCAAACCTCGATTTTTAAAAACATACTGAAAAACCTTTAGGAAAACTTCCAGAAATGTTTTGGGGATTTTATTAAAGGATTGTTGCATTGCAATATCAAGAACATGAACATTACTTAAGTTATATTAACTTTAACACTTCTCTTTAGACCAGTCCACAATAGAAAAAAAAAAAATCTAAAAAAAACACTTCTATTAATCTCTTAACTATCCAGGAATATAAAAAATAAACACAGAAACAACAATATAACATAAGGTTACTTTTCAAAATAAAACACTCCATGTTGACACCAGCACACAAATTTCAAAAAAGAGACAAACACAAGCTCTTCTGCTAATCCTTCGGTCGGAACACTCCCTGCTGTTGTTTTTATGACACATACCTATAACTGCGGTCGTGAGTGATCATGTGATTATCACGGAAACTCCTCGGCCTTGCAACACCAGCTGTCTACCATACTGCGCCGTGGCAACTCAAGACGCAACCGGTGGTGACAGCTGGAGGTCGTTGGACAGTGGAGCAAAACTGGATCAGAGCCGTAACGCAGCGGACACGAAATTAGGGGTTACTTGCTGCTCCGCTGGGCACAGTGAGCTCAGTGTTGGGGTGATGTCTCCGCATTTGCGCTTGCATGTTTGAAGTGCTGCCGACCCCTCCCCCAACAAGTTTCATAAAACACAGAGGACAAAATATGTGCGCTTTGATAACGACACGACTGCCATCCTTAATATCAACTGGAAACCCAAAATGTCTCCACACGGCTGACTGGAATGTGGCCGGGGGATCTGCAAGCTCAGGTTTATTACCCATCTTGCATAAATTAAACTGACCTGACACACGTGTGCGGTAGGGGCGGGGCGGG
>OMLP01037019.1:0-13339 GCA_900302685.1 Spondyliosoma cantharus | reverse complement strand
TACGTCTGCCTCGCTTTCTGTCTCTTTGCGTCAGTGACTCACGAAGACTGGCAACTGCCACCAGCCCTCCCTCCACTCCCACTCTTCAACCGCCCTCCCTGTTCTCACTCCTCATCTCTCTGTATATCTGAGTCTGGTCTGAAGATAGACGAGAATCTGCTGTGGGATTATGTACTGTGAGCTGCTAATAATGTTGAAGAGCCTCCTGGGCTCCCACTCCCGCAGCAGCGGTGCAATAAAGCCAGGAGCTGGGAAATACATGGCTATTTAATGGAAACCGAAGCTTCTGAGCTGCCGTGCTATATTTACAGGTAGCCTTTCTGCCTCAGCTTTTCGCATCCTGCACTTGTCTGCCGTGGCTGCACGCCCGTCAGCCACCTTGGAGGAGACCTGGCATCTGCTGTTCCCAGTGACTCCCTTGCAGCCTCCCACGCCACTGCCACAAACACACGCTCTGCTTGCACAGGCAATAAAGCAAGAGGACTGGTGCGGGTGCAGTCATTCTGACTGCTGCTGAAAGTGACACTTGGTTATGCAGCAAAAAAAAAAAAAAAAAAAACAGGTGACAAAGAATGAAAATTATAGTGTTATTCACAAAAAATAGAGAAAAGGGCAGAATAAATGCTCTCTTCATCACAGTTTCCTCTTTGTTGTGCTTCTGCCCAGTTCCCCAACTATTCAAATCTTGCCATTTAGTTTGTACCATCTGTCTCACACCGATGTCAGAATGCGTATGACACAACGGGGCCACTGTTTTGTTGTCTTGTTCTATTTATTCCTCGATAATGAGAAATCAGCAGAGGGACTGGCATGGTGCTCGCTGCCACACATATTCACCCATGAAACTCTTCCTAGGCCATATGGCTTGTCTACAGGGGGGTACTTGACTCTTCTGACTCTGTGGCACCAGAAGCACAGATCTTGATCTCTCTTCTTCAGAGGGATGTCATGAATCCACACTTCCATGCATCCTGGTTGAAAGAGAGTAACTTTTTTTGGAGTGTCTCCACTGGGCACTCATCTCCCTGCAAGTGGCTTTACAGTAAGTGACAGGTGGCTTGATTGTCAAAAAGCAGCGGCGGCAACACATTTTGGAGAGAAAACATCCCGGACAAATGATAGCGACCATGGGGACATGCTGTGGGATTTAAGCTGTCATAATTGTCCTTCCTCTTTGTGGGACACTTTGTTCACATGCGGTAATCCCTACTTTAGCCTTGTGTGTGTTCAGTGTGACACGTCTCCAAAAGAGAAGACAGCACCGTGTGACTAATTACACACTCTTGGAGTGTTTGAAGGCGCGCAGATTGAGGATGGCATGCATGCAATGTTTAATTCAACATCCCGGCATGAAGACTTTTAAATCTAGTGTCGGCCCAGCCCTGCAGCAGCAGGCTCTGGCACGGACCAAACTTACTTGTAATTCCCAGTGTCAGAAACAATAATGCATTCTCTCCCACAGTGCAGTACAGGAGCTTGAAAGTGCTGTTGATGAGGCAAAGCACACTTCAGTTTGCCGTGGTTACGGCACATTTTGACTAAAAATTCAACAAATACATGTTGATAACACAGTTAGCAGCAAAGCAGCAGCGATGCATCTCTCTGATTGATCTCATCCGCTTGGGTTTTTTCTTTTTTTAAGGGGGGAAAATCCGTCCATGACAACTAAAGGTGACAGAGGTTAGTAACTGAGAACTATTACACAAACTTTTTGCCTGCTTTTTCTCTGGTTTCCATCTCTTAGTCCATCAGTTTCATTTCATGTTCACATTACATGTGACGACAGGCCCAGGTAGCCCAAAACATGATCTTTTCCTAACCCTACAAGTTTTTAGTTTAGTTTTCAGACTTAATCTGGATCGCTGATGGTTTAAAGTGTTTCAATGTAAATGATGGTGGTTTCATTATTCTGTATCCATTACATTGGACAAAACATTTACTGCATTTATTTAGGAAGCAGAAAACTTGTCTTTTACCAGTTTACTGACATTTCTTTTAACATTAATGCAGTTTTTTCTTTTTAAAGCCTTTGAGAATAAAGTAATATTGGGGGCGCAATCTCAATTCACAATCCTGGTACACTGGTTTCTGATTTAACAATTTAGTTAAGTCTTGAAAACGGGCTGTGGTGACCATGAGAGCGTTAATCAACACTGTAAGGGCCGTGTAATCAAGCCCCTGTAAAATGTGCCAGAATTAAAACAACTTTATTTTTTGCAGCCTTGAGCCAGTAAAAGACAGCAGAGAGAAAAATATTGAACGAGATGAGAAATGAGACCTCGGATCAGTGGAAAACATCCACCCAGCTCTACAGTCAGGAACTAGGACTTCTTCAGGACCTCATTTTTGTTTTTACCAAAATCCTTTCTAAACATCCAGGTGGGCTACCAGTCATTACCATTAGAGTAGATTTATGTTAATTAATCACTACATGAATATTATGCTTCCTACATGTTCTCCATCCTACAGTATTAACATCTTTCTCCACTGGATTGTGTTTTACATGAAATATGTAATGTGTCTCTAATACAACCACATTCCCCATGTTAACACTAATTTCAAAATATGGCCATGAGCCAAACGTGGTCGTAATTGTTCTATGCAAACATCCGTTCATCCACACAGAGAGATAAGAATTAAGTTTAACAGCATCACGTTAACATGCCAAGACATGCAAAGAGCAAAACAAAAGCAATATGCATGCAATTATTCTTCATATCAATGCTCAGCCATTCGTGAGGTATGTAGAAGGTAAAAAAAACAAGTTTTTTTTTTTTTACCTTAACGTACATTCATTCCACCCTCTCACATCTGGAGTCCAAATCCCAGCAGGTGGCCACCTCAGGCGCAGACCTGCTGAGCAGCATGTCCCAGCAAGACCAATACCATCACAAACAGAGTGGGGCCCCATGGAGCACACATGTGGAGAGAAGGTCACCGACCGTGCTGAACCTGCCGACACAAACAGCAGCATCCACCCTGTCTGAGACCACATCTCGGAGAGCCCCCCCTGGTTCAGATTCTGGACGTCCCCCCGGTCCCTCTGTGCCTGTCGGGGTAAATTACTGTCATCCCAGCGCTGTGGAGCTCTATGCATAGCCTATTAAAATGTATGGAGACATTTACGTCACATGAAATCTATTTTTCTAAGATGGCTTGAGAGCACACATCCATATATCTTCCATGCTTATAGGCAGTGTTCTTCTTGGATTTTATATGTTAATCCTGATTATCTCAGATGTACTTCAAGGAAGCTGTTTGGATTACAACACCACTCAGACACATCTGCAGGCGCGATGATTTCAAGTGTGACTCAGTGTCCTCAAGCATAGAAGAAGCTGTTGATAATATAATATTATTATTATAATAATAAAATGAAAGCATTTGCTGATCTCACGACCCTGATGATGGCATTATTTGTCCTTGTCTTCCAAACATTAAAGTATCTAAAAAAATAAATCTTCATTTTGATGTAGAAATGCTATGGTTAATGTCTGGTTGATGGTTTGGGTTAAAATGACCACTCTGTTGTCTTAAAATAGAAAAAACATAAAAAAGCTATTAGCTATAGTAATTCGCAATTTGAACATTATCATTTCTATTTCTAATATGCTGCTGATGATTCTCTCACCTTACAGTGAACTGATACAATGTGGAAAGTATTGCTGGACCTACCAGACTGGGTAGGGAGGACGTCCTCCATTGGAGCACCATTTTTGTTTTTGCCAACATATTGGAATGAAAAACTAGAATTACCGCCTCACGGTTGTATCCATCCTGAGCTTTGGCACTGAATAACAGCCAGAATGTTTTAAGTATAATATTATGCCATTATGCATGCCTACGATATGGCGTTTAAAAATCAAGTACATTAACTTGATAAAAGAGATCCTGTCCTAAGGAGGATAACCGGAGCCCATCCTCTGCCCAACACCACCACTACACACAGACTGCCCTTTCCCCTCCTACTTGTCTCTGTCCAAGCATTTTCATCAAAGTTTCGACATCTTCCAACAATCCCCTCTGCCTATAAGGACAAACCCTCCCTAGTTACTGGAGTTTTTTTTAACTATATCTTCCTTGGGAGTTCTTGACTTCTTCACAAAGATGGAGGTGTTTTCATCTTTTTGTAATGATGATTCAACTGCAAGAGTTTCAAGCCCACCCAAGCCTTGGAGGTTCTCCAATTGTGAGGATCTAACAGCAACTATGCAAGAAAATAAAAAGTCCATAAGTCCAGAACATGGACGTAGTTCTGATCCCCTGAAATAACTCACCCCATAATTTAACCTTACAATACACATCTCAGCTTTGTACCTCATTCATGTGCTGTTCAGTTCCCGTACTGACATCGCTATGTCAACATGTCAGCATGTGGGCAAGTGTACATGTTTCTGATTCACTGAGCTCATCGAAGCAGGTGCTAAGGAAACATCAAAGTTGTCGTGGGTACGCTCAACCCACATGCACTCCTGAAAATCTCAGCAGCTTCGTCTTGTAGGCAAACGCACAGACTTGACCGGCTGCCAGTTTGTTTTCTTATCAAAAGAGGTTAAACTCCGAGGTCAGTTGTATTCTTATTGCGAAATGCAAATGTTGAAAAACAAAAAAGGCCCTCTCGTTCCAGGGTGCACGTTTATTTAAGTGTCAGGATCCTGCAGCGAAGAGATGAATATCCCACTCAAACATAAACCGCGCTGATGTGTGAATGTACACCCAATCAGCCGGCCCTGCTATTCCCTCAGCCGTGTGAGACAGGTGCTGCTGCGTGCCGCGTAGTGGGACTGAGTGGCATTTTAAACTGAACTCACCGCTCTTACCTGCACCTGCATTGTGTCTCCAGAGCAACTGCTTTCCCATTTAGCGCCTGACAATATCCAAGCTTTCTATTCATTTCCCGTCTTTCAGGCAGGAGGAAATGAATCACAGGGCTGTCAAGGAGAGGCACAGGAGCAATAACAGGAGTGTGAGAGAAAAGAAACTTTGATATGTGAGGTTTACTCACTCTTTATTCCTCATGGACCCTTGGGGTATGTTATGGGACATCACACTGCTAGACTCAGGCTGCTAAAGCTAACAGACCTGCAGGTGTAATTTCATCTGCCCATCTCTTTCTTCCCTGCCTCCCACTTTCTGTTGCTGGCATCCTCTAGCTCTCGTTTTGCTTTCACACGGGCTGCCTGACTGTCTGTCCAGTGTCACTTTCGTTTAGATTGGAAATGAATGCAAATCTATTCTCAGTCCAGGGTTTTTAAGAAAACACTGTCAGACAGAAATTATCTTGATAATCAAAATACAATTATCTCTGCAGATCTAAATCACACGTTCAGAGCTAAGCGCACATCAGGATTAGTAAAATAATGTGCAATTCTAAACAATATATTTTGATGGATGCAAGTATAAAGTACTATGTTTCAGAAGAAATTAGAAATTAAAAGTGTTATTGACAACAGTCAGCTGCTAAATGTGGCTAAATGCTAATTAATGTGTACAAGTTAATGCTAGCTAACATCAACATGGCTAAGGCTAGCTAGATAACGTTAAGGCAGAACAGTATGCAGGGCGACATATTTACGGTTTTGCGACAAACATGGCAACTACCAAGACTTTTCATTGCCGACGAATCACAGATACCACGATTTACCAACAGCATTGTACTTTTGGCTCACCATCTTTGTTAGATGCTGGAACAAGCCACAAGAACAAACAGAGATGAACAAAACAAAACAAACAAAGTTATTAATTCATAATCATGATAATGTTTTAAAGTACAGGAGTTTATTCTGCACCTCTCTGCAAGCTCTGTAAATATATTTATTTTCTTTTTTTCAAAAGCGATTTGTCTACATGAAAATGTCACTATGACCTTTAAGTGTAATATATGAGGTATTATGTCATGAGTTAGCATGAATTTTGACCTGTTGGTGTGGGACAAGATGAGAAATAGGAGTATCATAATAGGATTCTTCCTCCGGGGAAAACCATAGATGATTGCACGAAATTTCGTGACAATCCATCAAATAATTTTCAAGATATTTCACTCTGCATCAAAGTGTTGGACCGACGGATCGCACCGCAGAGCAACATTGCTTCTGTGGCTGAAAAGACAACACGTGGACAAAAGAGGGCTTGGAAGGTAGAAGAAGTTAAAAAAGCAGCACTGCACAATTGTGATTAATTAGCTGCCCGTCACAAGGGTGGAGATAGTAGGGACTGAGAGATTGCCTATTAGACCTGAATAGGGAAGATGGAGCTGGAGCCAAGTAAGGTGTCTGAGGCTGACGGCAGAGGACAGTTCACACCGATGTATCTCCGTTGTTAAACATCAGCTAGAGTCTACAGCCGCGACCCCTCCTCCAATACTACCTGACTCTTCCAACATGAAAACACTTCCTCTGGTGAATGTGAAGAAAGCTTTGTTGATTATACGTACACGTAACAACCTGACTATAACCAGAACTCTATTCTCATAGGTTAGCGCGTCTTAATAGGCTACCCTGTATATTTATCATATTTAACCAATTGTAGACCTCATACAAAACAATCTGTAACGGTCTGATAACATTTGAGTAAATGTTTTTGTCTGACTTCCTGTAAAGACTAAAAGCTGCTCACAAAATTGTCCGACTAAACTACAGCTTTTTGTCTCTGTCCACTGCTGCTGCCGCCTGCTCTCCTCCGCTTTGCAGCCGAGGTGCAGCTCATCGCGATCAAGCCTGGTATCACTGCTGTCACCTGGATGTTTTTACTTTCCAGGAGTGAAAACGATTGGATCCACAGTCAGAAAAATCCTGTCAGCTCATGCGAGTTGAATATACAGTATGACTTGAAATGTGTCCCATAATGCACCTCAATTTGTTGGATACATAGATGTGTTTATGATGTTCATTTAGAGCTGATGTTTAACTCTTTTTTTCTTTTCTGTATATCTGATGATCTATGATCTATTCATAATGAAGTTCTTGTCACTTCATTTAAAGTAATTGGACTGGCTCTAGCTTCTGACACTGGTTGTTTTTTGTTCGCTGAAGGCTTTTTGGTTGGTTTCTCAACCTAATGCTGGAAGATGATTACTTATTAGGCTACACGGGTGTGGCACATCCAGACTCCAAGAACGGCTGAATAAGTCGATTGCCAATGGCTCCCAAAACAACATGAACAAGGAACATACCAAACCTCTTCGTTGTAAGCTCGTAGTTTGGTTAGATTTAGGCAAGAAAACTACCTGGTTAGGTTAAAATAACTGTTACTTCTGTAACTTCAGTCACAACCGTACCAAGATTGTGACCTACCAGTACATGACGTAACTTTACTACATCAGTGAGTTAAACTAGCTCAGTATTGACTTCTGGTTTCAAGACACGAACGAAGCTCCTGAATTAAAAATTCCCCCAACCTCTTCCCTATGCAGACATTTTGCTCTTCATACTGCTTCTCCTCACTTCCTCCTTTGCAGCTGTGTTGATTGTTGATCCTGAACAAGGCCTGTGGGCCGAAACGTCATCAAAATTAAAGAGAAATGCATGTGGATCCAGTGTGTGCGACACTTTATTCCTCCGCCCATGACTCTGCCATGCACCACCCTGGTCTTGTCACTCGTGTCACTTGTCTTCTCTCTTTGTATAAATATTTCAACAGAGTGGTTTTGACTGTTTTTGTTTTTTTTATGGTTGTTTGGACATAGTAAAGCATAAACACACAGTCTCTGGACGGGTTCTTTTTTTTCTCGGCAAAGGACACACCATTTAGTAAGTTGTCAGAAGCAATAGAAGATACAGAGGTAAATGTCTTTATAGCAGAAAATCTTTTGCTTACATACCTATAAATGAAATGGCTCTGAAATAGTTCAATAACAAGAATTAGATTACAGTAAAGATATAGGATGTGTTATTTCTATATATGATACCTATTCTATTTCCTTCTCTTTAAATTTAGTCCGCACATTCAAAGATCTTCCAACAATGTCATGCCCACGGTATAGTGGCAACACATTGCACATTGTTCTCTCTCTCCTATGACAACGTGTTGGTGTGAGTTTTATTATGGAGCCTGGTGCTTCACTTTCTCAAGCTCTCGCCTCGGAGAGGAAACTGATATTTTAAGGTCTGCCATCTGCACAGGTGCCAAAACAGCCTGGGAGTTCTACCGGATCAATCTGAGATTTTTCCCCCCGGTTCCTTTGGCTGAAAAGATGGCCCGTCACACACATCCACTCACACACACACACACACACACACACTTAATGATTTTTCTAAAGCGAACAAAACAATTAAGTGAAGCCTGCAGCATCAAAGTCCTTCAGTTAAAGCTCAGCAGCCTGTAGGGAGGTGTAGTTGAGACCCAGGACAATAAGAGAAATCAAAAGGTAAGTGAGTTAAAAGGCGCTGCATATTTATTGTGTAGCCTCGGGCGTTTGTGTGTAGAGGTTACCTCTGAGGGATCTCCTCGTGCACTTTGTCGAGCACCTTTGTTCTCCAGCAGAGACACGAGCTGTAATAGAGGCTAAAGACCGGTGAAACTTCTCACTATCACTCAGCGTTGAAGGAGATGTTTTTCAGTGCCATAACAAAAGTTTTCATAGGCGATACTTAAGTTTCCAGATCCTATTTGTCTAAATCAGCTAGTAGATGTTGTGAAAATGGATGACGGTACATTTGGTGAGAAGTTGAGCAAAAAACATGCAATTATTTAGAGGAACAGATGGATAATCAGCCTTATCTTGTTTCTTTTTATCAAAAAATCAGATACATTTGGAAGTATTTGAAGCTGTACTCCGTTACTTTTGGACAATTTCAACTACAGCAACTGCTTTATATCGTAATAAGAAATCCTTTCAAGGTAATTACAATGAAGCAAAAGGATAGGAACTTCTATTTTTAGTCATTGCATTCCTTCAGATGCAGAACATCAACTCTCATCCATAAATTATCACTTATAACAACAGCAATGGCTGCCCCTCCCTATGTGTCTCCCTATGCTGAAATTTCTTGCAGTAATAAATGGCTCAAGCTACAGGAAAGCAGAGAAACTGATGTCAAAAATAAGATGTTTTTCATGGGAACCCAGCCAGTGTACTCGACTGGTCCGGATTCAAATCCCTCACCACGCCTGCGACAGCTTTATCCTGCAGGTCTTGGAGAGAAATGCACACAGAAGAAAATGAGCCGTGAGCCAGCATAGTGCCAGGCTCATCACATTGTTGATGATGGTTTGAAAACCGTAAAATGACAAATATGCACCAGTTAATATGTATAAACGCTGCCCAACTATGATTTTTCTGTCTACTTGCTGAGTCGACCCTGGACATTGCAGGCAAAAAATAATGGGGTCATCCTTCAGTTTTCAAGGGCGAATGAATGTTTTATTTAAAATGTTCATTTCTGGGCAATAACAAGAAAAAAACATATGTATTTAGAATTATTACATGATTGCAGAGTTTCCCACCGGCAGAACACGCATGTGGACGCAGACGTGAAGAAGACAAGAAATGTGCTTTTGACAAAACACGTTTTAATTGAACTTGAATCGACTCAATTCATTGCACTCAGCAGCACAGCGGGGACATAAAAGTTTTATTTACAGCATATTTATTATACTTTGGATGGATCCCAGAGCCAACACTGGCCCAAAGCTACCCTTAGTGCTGCTAACTGCAGCTGATTCTCAGGTCAAATATACCCAAGTCTGCACCAGCAAATCCTGCCAGCAGTACAGCCAGATTGACACGATGATGGCACAAAAAGGCTGTTGGATTCCCATGCTTGCATTTCTTGGACTGATCCCCATTTTTCATATTGCTGTTAAAACAGTGTGGTGGGAAAAAAAAGAGAAATAGGCTTATGCACCTGCTTGCTCACCAAATAAACTCATAATAAATAATAAATAACACTGAAAGATGGATAGAATGGACACACCAAAGGCAGGACAGCCAGAGAGAAATATTCAAAAAATGCAAGAGACAACAATATGTCATACTTGATGGTAATCGCGGACAAACAATATTATCTAAGACAGCACAATAAAACAGCAATAAAGGCAGGTTACAGCTGGCTCAACATCCACAATAATGAAATATCCAATCTGAGCTCAGATTTTTGGAGAAAAATTATTCATTTTTCTTTGGCTTCTGTTCTTTGGTGAGATCATCTTTTCTGGACAACTTACAGGTTTAGGAAAACTATAGTAATTTTCATAAAAAACAAAACACATGTTTGTTAAACCTCTAACACTAAATGATAATGTGTTCTTGTTTCTAATTATGCATAACAGTGCTACACATTTGTTTGATGAGTCAGACTTGCTTTTCGCCAGCGCTTCTTGGACCAATCTACTACATTTTCAACCTTTGCCTGTGTTAAAACAATATTTTTCTGCCTTTTCTCTCACCATATGGAAATTAATTTCTCAGAAAAGAGGGACGGCGTGTTTGGAATCGGGGGTTTGAAATGCCTGAGAGCCACCTGATTACTGCTGACTGAGTGGATCAATGGTCCTGACTGGTCATGTTGGTGTCTGACGGATGGTTTGCCACTTGTGTTTTGCCCGTTTACTCGATAGGCAGAAACTATTCTTGTCTCGTGGATTCAATTCAAATTCTGTGCGTGACATGTGTATACCAAGGGAGATTGTTTTTCCTCTCTGCTTAATTGTGAATCAAATACCATCTTCTTGCCCATTGTGTGTCAAGTCATAGGTCCAAGTGGAAAATAACAACTCCCCATGTGTGCACAGCACGCAACTTGGACCACCACTGACCACATTATGAGAGCAGAATGAGACAACAGGTTTGGGGTATTTGTGACATTTCCACAAGCGGAGAACCTCGAGAGGACCAGGAGGAATAGTTCAGCCGAATGTGTTGATTGTCAACACTTTTATATTCCGGTCAGTGGCCTCAAGCTTCAAAGTATGAAGCTTTACCTACCCCTCTAGAATCCACAGCAAAAACAGGCAGAAGGGAAAAAAATAATACAAAATACAAATCATTCAAAAACTAAACCAAGTCAACCGCAGACATGACAGCAGATGAAACACAAGAACAAACAAAGCGCAAACAGCAACAGACAGAAAGAGGAAAAACACATGGACTAAATATACAGGAGGCTGATCGCTAACAGGTGAAACTAATCAGGACAATCACCAGGGAGGGAACAGCAAGACGAGACAGGAAGTAACACCACATGACACATGAGGATGAACTGTACAAACTAAAACAGGAAACAATAAAAACCAAACCCAACATCTTGACAACATAAGTCACATAAGTTATGTCATTTACCGACATTAACCTCCCTAAATATTACAGCCTCCAACGCCACTTGTTTTTTATGCTACTGCATTGGAAGCGTAACTACATAGTTAAACGTACAAGCGTAAGGCCACTGACCACACGGTCCAGAGTAAGAACGTGCTGGCATTCTTGGTGCTCAGGGTGGGCCTGCGTGCAAGCTGATTGCAGTCTATTCCGGCAGATGTACACACAGTACTGCAGTAAACGCTCTCTGAAGTCTGATTTGTTTTTCGATTGGAGAATCCGCAGATGGAGTGTTTTCATGTGGGCACACACTGTTAGGGACCTGTGTTAGTGGAGTCCAAGGTGTCGGTATTGATGTCACCTTCTGACTGTACCGTTTGCTTCACAGGTCATTAGCAAGAATGAGCCTTTGACCTTAAGGCCTCTGTTGGTTCTGTGGACTGTGCCAATCAATGCTGTGTGTGTGTGTGTGTGTGTGTGTGTGTGTGTGTGTGTGTGTGCGTGTGTGTGTGTGTGTGTCTGCAAATGTGTGTGTCTGCAAATGTGCTGCATGCTTGAGTGCGGATAAGTGTTGTCGTCCAGAACTTTTCTGTCAGACGGCTTTTACGGTCTCCAATTGATCACAGTTAATTAGATTGGTCATCAATACCGTACCACTGCTGTACCTTTTACTACTGTTATGTAATAGTGTGCATGTATTTTTTTTTTTTTGCCAGTGGCTGTAACATCATCTCAGTCTCGACTTATTATTAGAAAAATGTGAAAAGAGATATATGTCTAATGACTCTTTAGTGCAGAAAAAAAGAACAGTTTCTGACTGTGAATAAATTCAGTGTGAATTCAGTGTTCGCGAGCCATTATTTCTGAGTTCTGTGAATTTTTTTTTTTAAGGTGGGGAGTCTTTTTCTCCAACATTTCTATGGTCATTCCTGAATGTTTCCTGTTATTGATCCTGGCCATGCAAGTAACACTTTGCAGCGTCCTCTAAAACTAGGTATGCTCTGGATCGATGGACTGACCACAAAAAGCCTTTACTGCTCAGGCATCCCCCACCTGTGACGAAGATAGACCGAGTCAACCCATGTTCAGATGGACCGCATAAATCCTGTATTTTGGACGCTGAGCTAAAAATGGAACACCCAAAAAACAATCCTCATTTTACATCTCTCGTACAAGAGCCGGTGAAAAAAACCCTCGGTCCGTCTCGAGAGCCTGTGCCTCACTCTCTCAATGACAAATGACCTTGACACGTAAGAAGCGTAAGTACAGATAGACCCACTCACTTCATCAAAGACACAAAAGAGAAAGGGTTAAAGAGAAAGAAAATAACCATGGAAACACAGAGAGAGAGAGAGAGAGAGAGAGAGAGAGAGAGAGAAAAAAAAGCCATCCATTGCTTTGTGCCCTTTTAAACTGTCAAGTAATGATTTAGGGTGAGGTGCAGTGTGGGGCACACTCCCTTACAGCTAGGCCCCATCGCCTTGGAAAGAGGCAAAATAAGACAGCAGGAGAGGCGGGAGGAGGGCGCAGTGGAGGGCATGTGGGGAGAGTGTGGGAACGCAACGGGAAAAAAATAAATCCATATCCGTGCCTGGATGCGTCTGTCCGGCACGTCACTCTGAATTCATCGTCAGTCAAAGGCAAAATGTCACACCTTTCATCTGTTCACCCTGAGCTGTAGACTTTTAATTGCACAGGCGGAACATAGTTTTCATCGAAGCGAGGCTGCGGCAGCGATGGGAGCGCGGTTTACCCGGAGCAGGAGGGCCAGGTGAGGGGCGATGGCACCCAGCAATAAGACAAGAAAGCAATAACTCTGATAAATGATGCCAAGACACACAGATACTTAGACCCCCACCACCACCACCACCTACTCTCCTCTCGCAAAGCACACCTCTCCAGTACCAGCTGCACCCCTCACCCTCCCTCACACCTACCATCCCTCCACCTCCTCTCGAGAGGACTGGACGGCTCTTATTGAGCACTCGTGTGTTTACAGATCAACGCTTCCCATCGGGTTTTGGATCAATGGGATTATATTTCTTATAAAGCAGGACTGGGCGGAGGAAGGTGGGGGTGGTGGGG
>OMLP01037013.1:0-10625 GCA_900302685.1 Spondyliosoma cantharus | reverse complement strand
GATCGCCTGATTTCTTTCTGACAACAACCAAATTTGAAATCCATGGTGATGCATCAACTGGCTCAATGATACCGGCATCCAGCAGCCGCTGCAGCTCGACGGACACTCCATCCCTCAGGGTCAGTAGAATACGGTGCAGTGGCTGGACAACCGGAGTCACGGAGGAGTCCATGAGGGGTTGAAGTGGACGGGAATGGAAGAACTTATGGTATGTACTGGTGTTCAGCAGGGAGACGCTTGCGCTTGTGTCTAGCAACAGGGGAATACACACATCATTTATTTTCACTGTACATGACTTGAACTGCATGGTGTTAGATGTTAGATGGTGAATTATGGCGGGTGAACCACGAAAGGTGTGTCCATCCAATCTGGAGGGGGCAGAGCAGCACATTCTTGGTTCTGGTCTCTGATGGTATCCATGCTTGATCCACAGTTACTGCAAGAAAGGTGCCTTTGACGCTGACACAGCCCTTGTTGTCTTGTGAGATGCATGGCTGGGCCTGGGGCTGTGTCTGGTACCTCCAAACCTGCGGTAGATGACTGCTGCTGCTGCTGTTGCTCCTGTGACTGTGCACTTATGTTAATTTTGCTGCATCATCTGATTCAAGTAGCAATGTCTCCCTAATTTTAGAAAATGTAGTGTGCTCAATCAGTTGATCACGTATCATCTCCTCTGTCAATGCGCTGGCTAAACCTTTCAGGTTGGAGACGTACTGATGGACAGACTCACCAGGGAGTTGTTGTCTTTGCCTGAACACAAACTATCTCAATAAAGCACTCTGTGAGGCAGTAAACTGGTCTTTTAAAAGTTTCACTGTCCCTGCATAGTCTGTATTAGGCCCGTGGCCGGTTAACGTTTCCAGCACGCGTTGTCCCTCGACTCCTAAACAGTGCTTCAGCAATGCTGTTTTCTGAGCTGCACTCACATCGGCAAGTCCCGTAGCTTGAAGGTACGTTTCAAAAGACTGATGCAAGCGATTCCACGGTATTGTAGGCTCACCGGGAAGCGCGAGGAAAGGAGGTGGAGGAGGAAGAGAAAATTCAGCCATCGTCGTCGCCAAATGTTGTGTATAAAAAAGGACGCTGGAAGAAGGTTTATGTCTGCAACTCCCTTTACTTTTGATCAAAATTAAACTTAACTATTTCAGACAGAAACAGCTGCATACTAAACATGCAGTGATGCATTACCAAATGAACACAGATTAATTCGTCCTGAACGGACATAACAAATAATTTCAATGCAACCAGACTGAGAAGATACCAGATTTTAATAGGAAGAGGCTACGTGCAATATTTAATGAACAAACCAAAGTGCCTGACAGACTGCATTACTTTAAAACACATGCATACACCTACTGTGTGTTCATACACCATGTCACTCCACAGCATCATACACCAAGCTCTGCACATCAGAGACATGGGGAGTGGCAATAATAAATCACTTTAAACCTCGCACAAACTTTTCTCATGTTTTAGCTTTATTCTTCTCTTCTTATATTTCTGTGTATCTATTTATGCATATTTCTCCATGTAATTCCAGACTGGCCCGTGTGTCAGTTTTGTCCCTGTAGAAACGTTCTTTCAGTAGCACATTTAACAGCCGTAGCTCTGAGGTATACTACAGAAGGATTATGAGATGACAGTAATGTCATCAATCTTTGTTCTTTTCAGATTTCTTTCTCCCTTTAATGTTAGTTGTAATGCACTCGTGACTTTGATGTGCAAGCCAGTATGTGGATGTGTGAAAGCGCAGGCTAGACAAAAATATCTGGTGTATTGGTTCCATGGACAAAAAAACATCTTTTTGTACTCCATGGTTTATCCATAAAGAAAGAAAAAGAAGAAGAAGGAAAAAGCAATGAAAATGAGCCACCGCACTATGTCACTCGTGTCCCCCAGCGAGCGCTCTAAGTTTCGACTACTGAGCACCACTTTTCCCTCTGAAAAAGACCTAAATCATCGCACCCGCTGCACCACTTCCAGAGCTGTTTTTCGTACTCCCGGAGTTCATGTTTATGTTTGGGTGAATTTGTGTCACTTTGTGGTTGGGTCTGCGTGCGAGCATCTGCATGTGTGCGAGTCCCGTTGTGAGGCTCAGTTCTACAAAGTTTCCCCGCGTCCCTGAGGTTCTGTATCTGTGACAGACTCAATGAAATTCAAAAAAGGTCACCGAACAAACTGCTGCCCCCGTGCTCCGTCACATGTTTAACAGGTATCGCCTCCCCTCGAGAGGAGAAAACAAAGCTTGAGGAAGACTGCACTCTAAAAAAAAAAACATGGTGAAGCAGCATTTAGCTGTTATGCTCCATAACAACTGGGATAAACTGCCAGAAGACATTACATGTGCTCCAAATGCAGCAATTTTAGATCCAGGGTAAAAAACATCTCTATTTCTGTGCCTGTGATGTGCTGAAACTTGCACTTTATTTCACTGTACTTGAACTCTGGAAGTAGACTTCTCATCACTCCTGTTCCAAAACAGATAACACACACACTCACTATGTTTTTATCCTGTTCTGTGAGTTTTGTCATTTTTTATATAATCGATCCTTGAGTTAAATTTTCAATACATATTGAATGTCATACTGTATGAACTTTCTTTTAACCTTCAAAGACCAAGAACAATCTTTTGAAACATCTTACTCTCCTGTATTTATATTTTTTTCTTTGCCTATTCTAGCAGTCAGCATCAAGTTCCATACATGCAATACTTAAGAGTTGCACCTTGAATTCAGCAAAGGGGACAGCACATCACCAGAATAATTGCTAACTTGCTGCTAACTGTATTCTGTTTATCCATCCATGACTGTAGCTACTGTTAGCTTGTTAGCTCAGTGAGCAGCCAGACTGCCAGGGGAGTGTCAGTGTCCGCTAAAACAGGAGCTTTGGACTGCTGGGAGAGGGAGGTTTTTTGGCCCGATGCTAGCTGGTTAGCATGCTAACTTCAGTAGATATCTTATCAACGAAGTACGCAGACGTCTTTGGCACAACCTAGAAACTGTTTGTTCTTAACATTCTGTTGATAATTTTAGTTCATCTATATTTTTGAACTGAAAGTCTTACATATTGCACCTTCTCATTTAAAGTCACAATTTTACATTTGTTTCTTTGTCTCTGTTTTACTGTGAACTCAGAGAGAACCTCAGGAAGTTTTTCTATCATTATTATAATTATTATAAAGATGTACTTGGTTGTTTTTAGGATTCCATATGGATTTTTGTCCACATCTGACTTTCCTTAAGCGAGATACAGCCAGTATCTGAGGCATTTTCAGTGAAAAACAGGTGTAATTATATATTTAATTGGCTGTCGATGCAGATGTTCAGAGAGTAAATAGAAAGGTCTAGGGGATAGCGATACTTTACATATGAATGTTAATTTTGTTTTCATTAATGTATAGCACACTGAATCCCCCCTGCGTACCAAATGTGCCACATTAATACACTCGCTGTTGTCGCTGGCATTGCCACATGCACCCGTGCATGTTGCGTGCAGGCGAAAGCATCAACTCTGCATATATGGATGTGTGATATGTCCAAAGTCTATTTTGAACTGAATTATTTAGATGTGCTTTCCCTCTTAGTTGTGACCCGGTGGTGCTTGTTCATATGAAATTACTCCCATTTTACACGGCTAATCTTTATGTACACATGCTGTTATTACACATCACAATACATCAGCCCCTGCTACCGGATCTGTGAATAAATCAAGGTTGCATCATCATGTGAGTCGATGGGATGTGAGGGCCGAGATTTCCCCTGGTGTTGTTTGGAACAATTTGCGCTGGCACTGGCGATGTTTGTATACACGCCATGAAGTGTTGTAGTTTAATAAAGACTTAAGGTACAGAACACACACAGACAAACTAAGGGAGAGCCTCTTCTTTGTTTTTTTTGATATAGCTTTAACTAAAGTTGGTGAGGCTCAGGCACTTTGTCACTGAAGGTTTGTTGCGCTCCAGGTTGAACAGTGTCACCCCAGCCATTAATCACAGATATGAAACCCTTCCCTCTTTTGAGCTCCTGTTATATCTTCTCCTCTGATAAGACATATGAGAAATTTGATTGGTGCAATACATTTTTCAGTTTTTGCCAGACTTCGCCTCTTATACGAGTGTATTGCAAAAAGTGTCCGCTTGTTCACAGGTCATACACAGAAACCAAAACGTGAAAAGGCCCACTCATTCATGGGGAAAGTGCAAAAATGCAAAAGTAAAAAGATAAAGAGTCATTCCTTTCCTTTTATTGCCCAAAATTGTTTGTAGTTTCAGTAGTTAACTACACAACAAATGCCCCAGAACAAGTTATTTATAGGGGCTCTGTGGAACCCTCTGTGTCAAGTCCTCCACAAAGAAACCAACAGCTGCAACGCTGGCTTGTATAGGCAACCGAGAGACACGAGAAAGGTCTCATTTTTTCCAATCATTTTTCAGTCCGCTCACATATGGCCAATAAAAAAGGGATCAATGCATGAAAATTGCTACGAATGGTTCCATAGAGCCCCTTTAAGTACTTGAATCAGTACCCAAATATGAATGTGGATGAAATACCAATGTAGTTCATGTACTCTCCAATGTTGTTATTAGGCTGCAAATTTTAAAGAATACTGAAGGTGGTTTTGCTCCCAGCTTATTAAATGTTTTTAAAACTTAATAGTTCTATTAAATGTTTGATGGTACTTGGCTGCATTCTAATTCTTAGGTAGAAACCAGGGGACAACATCAAGAACCCTGCCGGGCTTCGAGAAAGCTTTTCTAGGATTTTGAAAAGGCCGACTACTGTAATAAGAAAAGATCAAGAGTATTTCTCGTGTGGGTTCAGAAAAAGGACAAAGGACGAAAGGGTGACATACCTACCTACCATTAATGTACAAGGAGGCTGCTTTTAAAATCCCCTCTTCCTTCCTTCCTGCCTCTGTGAACGGCTCGGGCTGCTGGTGTAGGCCCTGCAAAGTAATATGAAGTGATGTGAGGTTAGCAAACCATGAAGGCAGGCGGAAAGGTCTCAGATGTGGAAAAAGCAGTTTGACCCCGTGCATGGGAATCGAGGGGCGGGGCTGATACATTTCTTGTATCAGAGAGAACGAGAAGACTCAACTTTCATTTCAGCGACGCCACTTCAGCCCAAGTCTTCGTTCGTGATCCTCGTTCCGTATCAGTAAAGTCATCTCTAAAGGTTCAATAAAGGGTTTTTTTTTTTCTGCTCGACTCCCTTTGGATTGGGTTAAGTGAAAAGGTGCTCGCCCCGGCTCAGCAGGACACTCTCGCTGAATCCTGTTTGATGTTTCTGTGTTCACCTCGGAGGAGGCAGCGGCGTGCCCCTGTTCAGATACTGCAGGAGTGAGCGCGAGGCTGAGCTGTACAGTAGTGAGAATAAGAACAAAGCACTCAATGACACAGAGGAAGGAATAACAATGAGCGCTGTGCCGCAGTGTTGTGCGATTCTACCGTGAACAAAGAGTGTGGCATAGGGGTTGTGTGTGTGTGTGCGTGCGTGCGTGTGTGTGTGTGCTTGTGTGCGCGCGTGCACGTGTGCAAAGGTTTGGGATTATTATCAGAGCACGAGGAGCATACTCTGTATATATCATTTCACTAATTACTGTTCCGTGCTCTAATTACAATGCAGCAGGGACACATTCAACTCTCAGATCCGAGCTTATGTAAAATCTCTGTACGGCTTTCCGTTGTCAGTCACACGCGCAGACGCACGAAAGAAGAAAAAAAAAAAAATCTAGTTTCTTCTCCTCCCCGTCTTCCTTTTGAAAATCCGATCTGCTCCCCGTGCTCTCCATACAGCTGTCACTCCTCTGCTGCCTCGTCCTCGCCTTGACTCATCCCTGCTAAAATGTCTGGAAAGCAATACCAAAACAAGTGAGACAGGCATGTTTGAAATCTGAGAGTGAGTTTTTCAGATGAAAGAGCGTTGTAAAAAAAAAAAAAAAAAAAAGGTTGTCGTGCCTCGAAATGACAGTTACCGGGCTGATTTAGGAGACAGGAAGCAGGGTAAGTCTAAATTATGATCGCTGCGAAAGAGGATTTTAATTAAGATGCAAAGTAGATGCAAAGTTAATGGTCCAGTGCAGCTTTTTAAGGGATAAACTGAAAACTGGGCAGCCAGCCTTCTGCGATTTTTGTTGTTTTAGAGTAGAAGAAGCTGTGCTGACCAAGAAAAAAGGGGGCTTACAGACATTTATCATAAAAAAAAAACACTGTAAGATCCAAGAGATTGATCGTTCATACTATGGTTCTGGACTGCACGGCTAATGAGTGGACAGCAGAAATATCTCACTGGAAAAACCCTGTACGACTCACTTCATGTCCCTGCATTGTTGTGTGAGCAGGGTAAAAAAAAAAAAAAAACGGAGCCGAACCTTAAAATACTCTGTTTGGTTTACTTTTACCTACTTTGCTCCAGAACAGACTCAGCTACGGGTGCCAGAAATACATTCACAAAACCCCTCACGCAGAAGAGCCTACCTCTGTCATTTTTCATTAACTACTTGTACTGGATTCGTAATTTTTGGAAGCATGAAGACATTCATTTATATGCACATAATTTAGAAAACTGCTAAGATGTGCATGTTGCCTCAAAGGCAACAATGTACCACAAAGGAATCTCGGTTTGCCACCACGCTGCTGCTGTGTGCGGAGCTATTATGGCTACAAGTACAGATGTCAGCATGACTAGACTCTCCCTGCAACTCTGTTCAAATCTAACCTAGATTTAGAGCATCTGTGTCTCAGTGCAGGGTTTTTATTTAATCCCACATCTGACCAGTGGAATGGTTATTATCAAGCTCCGACATGTCCAATTATGGTGGTTCTCAAAGGTATCGCAAACCTAAAAAAAAAAGAAAGAAGGGTCATTGCATCTGCCAGCTGTACTGAAGTTTATGGGAGACACAGGGCGAAACACACTACAACCCAACATATCTAAGTCGTATGACCTCTGATGAAGAAATGCCCCCAGGAAATGAAAGAACACACATCAAAAAGTAGGCTTAACCCCTGTTTTTTTTTTTAATCAACATGTTGTTTGTCCCTCAATTTTGTTTGGGAAAGGCTTGTGTTCGCCACGCAACTGCAGTCTCATCAGTCATTATAGGTCACCCCGGCCCCGTTTGATTGCCATAACAGCCCTGTCAATCATTTGGAAAATTGTGTTCTTTCATTATGTGGAGGCAATTCTTCATCAGAAGTCATACAACATTTTTTTTAGTGTTATACTATACGCATCTCCCACAAACAACACTCAATAGAGCCGACGCCACAGTCCGGTGCCAGAGCAAGATTCTGCAACATAACGACCCTTCCTTCTTTTCACGGTTCCTCCATATCTTGGAGCCAGATAAAAGTTTCAATGAGTCTGACACACTAGAGGAAACATTACATGGTACATCCAGGACCGTTTAAGGCAGGTGCTGGACAAATAGAAGATGAAAACTGCACGTTATAAATTCCCTTAATCCACAATGACATTTCTAGCAAATGCTCCTCTTCAGACTAGGCTGACATACAGAGACGCTAGTTTCTAGTCAGGTGCTGGTCACATGATGCAAGTGAAACATGGAAGCCATCTAACAGTGAAATCGAATGCAGTTCCATATCAAAAATACGCATATGCACAGTGATGGAATGTAACTCAGTATGTTTACTGATACTTAAGTACATTTAGTATCTGGTAAACGATACCTTTTACTTTTACTCAAGTATGACTTTTGGGGACTTTTTACGACACAGTATATACAAATAGTATACAAGTAATACACAACAATACGGAGTAGCTCCTCGCAGCACAGAAGCATAACATTTAAGCAGGCATCATAATTTAAATCTGTCTAGGTCTAGATTCAACGCAGGATGTCTCTCAATGTATCTTCTTTTTTAAGGAAAAAAAAGGATACGTTACAAATCACAAAAATCAGCCCAAATCAGGGAGACTAGACAAACACATTTGACCGAACGAGCCCTCTGCCCCTGCACTCACGCTTGGAGCATTTCACAGATAAACGGGTTAACATGTGATATGCGTCATGACCCAAATGCAAGACACCAAGACAGAGGTGGAACAAACAGAAGGCGAGCTTTAATGGCGCAAAAAGTTGGAATCCAAAATATACAGGCAAGGCCACAACACAGACGAGAACGGGCTGCGGCGCGTTGGGAAACTGAAGAGAAGTACAAAAACTGAAAGCACAAACCAGGAAGAACCATGGGAACACCGCAGGATTACATTATCCCAGAACCCGAGTTTCCCACCCTGAGCGTGACGTCAGAGGGAAATGGCTCTACTGTGCGAATACGCCAGTTTCCCGACTTTTTTGCAATCTGGGTTGCATTAAGAACTAACTGGAACTGACTGCAACTGGTGAGAATAAACACAATATTTAAAAAAAAAAAATCCTAATAAATCACTCTGACCTCACCAGCCTCCCTGAGCATCACAGATAAATATCAGCGTGGCAGATTTTGATGTCGGCGGTTTTGGAATCACCAGCACGTCCGACGTTGAAAAATGGAAAGAGCTTCCCAGTGAAAGAGTCTCTGTGAGTGTAGATGTGAGCCATGTCCTCGGGGTCGTAGAAGGACACCTCCCCGCTCTCATAGTCCACCTGGACTCTGATCCTCTGGAGACTCTTCCTCTCAGTGACCATGATCTCATCAAGACCGTCGGTGTACTTTCCACTTACGTGTGACAAAGACCAGCTTACATTCTCCGACGTAGCAGATATCTCTCCCTTCCTCTCGACCGACTCTGTCACCACACCCAGATGCCAGAGAGGATGATCTCCCACCTCCACCACCCAGCTGTGGATCCCCGAGCTGAAGCCCACCGAGCCCAAAATAGTGGCATACTTAGTGAATCTCTCTGGATTGTCAGGAAGCTGCTGGTCTTTGTCGCCGCGTCTCACACCGGTCAGATCGTCAGACAGATAGAGATCGGGGCACGCAGTGTTTGGGTCCAGAATGACGGGACAGAAGCGGACCATGTCCTTCATCTTCTCCCAGACTCTGAAGGACAGGTTGCCCAGGTGTTTGGCCACATCTATCAGCGCTCCGGAGACCAGCTGTGGATCTGGCAGTGAGCACACGGCTCTGGCTCTGGCCTGAGTTGGTTTATAACCGCTGAGGAACGACACGTTGTGTTTCTTCAGCTCCCCTTCGACGGCACAGATACTGTGTGACAGCGACGATATCCGCCCCTGAATCTTCTCCATCTCTCTGCTGATAGTCAGCATCTTGTGCTCCTCTTCCTCCCTCAGAGACGCCAGTCTGGACTCCTCTTCCTCTTTCAGGAACTGGTGGAGCTTGTTGAACTCGGCTCTGATCTGCCTCTCTGCGGACAAGAGCTGCCCCTTGGAGTGTTGAGCCACCTCACCGTATGCTTCCTCCACTTGTTTGCATTTGTCCGCCTTGTCCCGCAGAGACCTTAAGTCCAGTTTCAGCTGCTCCTTCAGCTCACCGACTGCCTCCTCTATAGGCACCAACTTGTGATTGTTGTGGAGGGAGAACTCACAGACGGGACACACAGCTCTCTGCTCGTCCACACAGAACCAGTAAGGGACTTCTGGGTGTCTATCACACAGCACCTTCTCTTTTTCCATTTCAGGCGATCCATTTTTCGGCCCCTCGGCAAAGGAGTCGCACAGATCCTTCAGCGGGAGATCCTCCATCACAGCTTTTCTTTTACAAACTGGACAGTTTTTGTTTTTGGCTTGTTTCCAGACTTGTCGCAGGCAGCTCGAGCAGAAGCTGTGGTTGCAGCTCAGAGACACCGGATCTCGTAAAGTCTCTGAGCACACATGACATTTCAGGAAACTTTCAACGAGGGAAGTCTTCTCAGCCATTCTCCCTGATATGTGACTTATCCTTTCAGAACTAGACTCACCACAGAAATCCTTGTCTCCCCCCCCTTTAAAATCACAAATTACAATATTTCGGCTTTGTGTAACGGTGTCTGTAATGGTGCCTCGGCGCCGTTCAAGAAATGTTGAAGTCAGACTGAAGTTTCACTTTCCCTTCCTGTTAGTGAAGAGCTGGCATGGCATGTTCTCACCAGCAGATGGTGCTGTGTGACCAATGAACAGGTTGCAAGCGAACAGTGCGCCGGAATTGTAAACAAGTTTCATTTTAGGGGGAAAATTTTGAAGAAAAAAAAAAAAAACATAATAAAATGCATTAATGAGCGGTTGAGTAAATAACTGCCTGGCTCAAAAGCCACATTTCATAAATTTGGTGAACATAGACAGGAACCATCATGTAACTGCACGTGTTCTACAAACCGAAGCTAAACACAGGCACATCTTTACATCTGCGTTGTACACACAATGTTAATGTATAGCATGTACATATACATTGAAAACAAATACATGATTGACTATAATAGCTCTCTAAACCTGCAGGTGAATTTATCACTTGACCTACGCGATACAAATGTTACACAAATTAGAAACAAACTCATATAAACGTCTACGTCCTGTCCAACATGTGCAGGGTTTCACAAGAACGTCTTTAAATATTCTAGTTACAAGTGTTATGAGCCTGGGTCATTATTTTGTGTATTTCTTTATGCTGCTCTGTCCCTCCTCTGAGTGTGTTTGTGTGTGTGTGTGTGTGTGTGTGTGTG
>OMLP01037010.1:0-10206 GCA_900302685.1 Spondyliosoma cantharus | reverse complement strand
TCAGTTCTAGTATTTCATGCACAATTGCACAACTTTAACTTTAAATGACATACTTGAAGAATCCTCAGAGGATCAATATACACAGGAGAAATGATGAGCTGACGCTGAATGTGTACAATTTCCCCTTGAGAAGATGTCAAAATATGTTTATGTGTCTATCTTCATGCTGATTTGCCCATATTTGTTAACATGATGATTAAAAAGTCGAGTGAATCGGTCTCATGTGTCCCACTTATTATCGCTCCTCGTGTCCTGCTTTTATATAAACAGTTGCATGTTAAATACTTGTAGTTTTTACAGTAGCTTCCATGTATGTAACCAAAAAGTTAGCTGTTAGTTCAAAGCAGCAGTTTAGAAAAGAGTACCACATTTCTTTGTGGAATTAAGCAGAGTAGATCTACACCTTAATACAAGGAGTACACAAACATAGTGTAAACACACTGTGTGAAAAGAGTATGAAAATGGTGTTAAATACAGTTAATTAAATGAATTTAACATGTAAGAAATGGAAAAAATAATTAAAAGTCTGTTTGAATCTGTTTAGCAACTGGAGAACATTTGTTGGAAACCCCTTGAGTGGCGACAACGGAAGTTCAAAAACGCGTATCTGTGTAGCCCTCCAAAAAGTCCAGGAAGTGCTTGGCGGGCAATAGAAAACAATACAAAAACCATGATAATCGGTAAATAATGGTCAATAAATGTTTTGCTTTGCAACATTTATATGCTTGTGTTAATTGCTTTGAACTCCGTTAACTTTACTAAACCTGTACGATCGTCGACAGCAATAAAATCGTAGTATTTTCTGCATTTTTTTTGTTTTCTTTTACTTTCAGACTTGAGTGAGGCAGACTAACAGTTGACAAACAATGATTCAGTAGTGCCGAGATCGAAAAGTGGCTGAAGGTATGTCCGTTGCTGCTCAGCGGCTTACACTGATCCTCAGACTGGTATAAAGATTCTCGGAGTGGTATAAACCGATTGAAAATGTGGAACGTATGTTATGTTGTTATGCATATAGAAAGTAATTGCACCCAACAACAACATAACATACATACGTTCCTTTACTTGCGGTAATGTGTTAAGTTAGCATTGTCAACAAAGACATTTTTTTTATATACATTTACGGCAGTACTTGTCGTCAAACCAGCCCAGTGGCATTATATTTGCATGTTCACCAGGGGGCGGTATCCATCCAACACTCTCTCAGTGCAATAACATTCTCAAGCGGCACATACAGTATTGTGTCGGTGGAATAACAGCGGCATAATAGCAGCATACCACTCCAATAATCTTAATGCCAGTCTGAGGATCGGTATAAGCCGCTGAGCAGCAATCGACGTACCTTCAGCCTCTTTTCGATCTCGGTGTCACTCCAATGATTTGCTAATTGACTGCACAATAAATCCTGACTCGCAACCGCATTATGATGATAACTGTTCTAATAGGAAATCCATGGCAAATGTATAAAATTTAGATTTTAATTCATTGCAAATAAATGCTACTCATTGATGCGTAATAAATCACAGTCTTGTTTTTCCCAATGCCCTTAAAACCACGATGAATTCCTTAAAAACAGTATCTAAAGAAGTGAAACAGATCGGCATGCCAAGCTGTGTGTGTCCTTGAATACAGTCTTCACCATGGTGTGATGTATGGCTTCCCCAAAGACAGAGACAGGAGAAAAGTCAGAAGGGGCAATTTAATCACCTCCAAAGATTCTAACAACAAAAAAATATGTGAGGTAATCATATTCAAACAATGCATTTGCACTTTCGCACACTTTCAGATACCACACCACTGGGAAGTTTAACATAGAACAAGAACATAGAGTCTGAGGTCAGCCTCAGTTCAGAGGTTCAGAGTTGACTCAAGGTATACATTTCCATGTAAGTGTAGAGAGAGACCAGCCGGTTCGCTTTAGATGACATCAACACATCCACTCGAAAGGTATTTTACAGGGGTGTTGTACAGACCCATCCTGTTCTTCTCCAACAGGATAGAGGGGCCCCCAGTCCCCCAAAGTAAACAATTAGAGGAAGTAGGAAGGTATGAGCGCATGGACTCTGCACCAGAGAACGGGGGTGGTATCTGGTAGATCTCCTAAGACTGAGGGTCCAAGAGGAGTTCTGAAGCATTTGGGCATCACTTTGTCATAGATTGAGAATACCAGAGAGTGGCCACACGCGGAATTCTTTTATCAACATACTATACGCCGACACCTTTGAAGAAGAGAGCCCAGAAACTACAATATCACACCCGTTCAACCAGCTCAGAGTTATCTCTAAAATAAAACACTCCCTATCATATCATACCACGATCTGGAAAAAGTCATCCATGCTTTTATAACATCACGGCTGGACTACAGCAACTCCCCCTACCTTGGTCACCTCCAGCCCCTCATATCACGCCTCCAAATGGTTCAGAATGCAGCAGCAAGACTGACTGACTGGGTCAAAAAAGTGGGAGCATATCACACCCGTTCTTGCATCCCTTCACTTCCCTACTATCATAACATTGTTATTTTTACTTTCATTTTTACAGTTTCATGTTGTGTCGAGCCTTCTTAGAGTTTTAAAAATAGAGATTTTGATGCTATCGTAAAAGTGACCCTAGCACTCCCATTGAAAATGATTTTGACCTGAAAACGAAAACACGGTAAATCTTAACAGTGGCACTTTCGTCGTAATTATGCTTTTACACAAACGTTTGACTCGGGTACATTCACAAAAAGACCCTAGGTTGCATTTTGGCGAGATACACATTAACATTTTGGGCCTGTGAGATTAAGACAGAACATAGACTAAATAAAACAAAACAAAAAAAAAATGAATTCATTTGAATAACTTTGTAATGTTGTGTCATAAAATTGCATTTTACGACTATCAGGCCCTAAATTAAAGATGTTAGAAAGATAGTAATTTGATTTTGATTAACTGTATTAATTCTGCTGTTATATAGGAACAAACAACAATGGGACAAAAAGTGTAATGATATGAAACTGAGTACTGGAACATTGGTATCATGTCTCATGCAACAATTAAAGAAAAATACCTAAATCTTTACATGTTTCTGAAGTTTTGAGTGCTTTATAGTTCTTCAGTCCGTGTAATGTTTCCATATAATGTCTTATTACTATTTGAATCGCTGTATATATGGATTAATTTCAGCAAAACCCTCTGTTTAATACATGTAGAAGGAAAATCCACTCTCGCAGACTACAAATCCCGTGGGAGGGCACGGCTTGTCTCGTAGCGATGACGTATTTTTGGCGCGCCTCGCCTCTTCCGAGCTGTTGTGGTTAACGGTCGTCTAAACGCTCGTCGCGGCCGACTTAACGGTGTGTTTTTATTATTTTAATCAAACAGTCGTGTTGTTTGTGAGTCATGTTGTGTTTGTGAGTCCGTGTTGTGTTTGCTAACGTCTTGAGAGGAGCTCTGGCCATGTTTTCGCTGACGCTAGCTAAACTGTTGGGACATTACAGCCTGTGTGAGGGAGTTGGTTTGTAACGTAGCTCATGTCTTCCAGGTGTCCTCCATCAGTGATGTCTCAGCCGCCGCAGCAGACGGTGCCCTCCGCCCCGGACTCCCCCGCGCTGGTGGTCACCAGCAACGTGCAGAAATATGCGATAAAGAAGAAGAAAGTGCTGAGCGCGGAAGAGAGCGAGCTGTTCGAGCTGACCCAGGCTGCAGGCATCACCGTGGACCAGGAGGTCTTCAAGTGAGTGCAGTGTAACTAACATTCACTCAAGTACTGTTCTCAGAGGTGTTCCTTATGATGCTGCTCCTCCAGAGAAATACAGGTGGAAGCTATCATCACATTAGGATTAAAACTCGAAGAAGCGTTAATCGATTAATCACAATTAAGAATTGAACCGGTTAAAAATGTCTTGATGAGGCGTTCAGAATCAGTCTTTTCCTTTCCAAAATGCATCCTAGGCTTTATTTGTGAATGTACTCGAGTCAAACCTTCGTGTAAAAGCATAATTACGACAAAATAGGCACTTCGACACACAACATGAAACTTTGCTCGTAGTATCACCAGGGTCTCTACACATGAACTCCAGCATTGTTTGTGTACACAGAGTTACTGAAAAGAGAGTTTTTGGACAACTGCCCTCCATTGAAAATGAGTTTGACGCGAAAACGAAAATACGGTAAATCTTAAAAGTGCCTCTTTGATCGTAATTATGCTTTTACACAAAGGTTTGACTCGTATACATTAACAAATAAAGCCTAGGTTGCATTTTGGCGAGAGTTTCACTTTAAATCACTTTTAAAAACTCACTTTTATCGACCTGCGTTTGTTTCATCTTTGTCTATTCTCTTACTTGTATTTATTAATAGATATTTGGTGTTTTATTTGCCTTCTTGGTTTACTGTCTCCTTTTTCTGAGCCTCTTTTGTTGAGCGTTGATTTTGTTGTCTTGTCTTCCAGAGTTTGTCTGTCAGGGCGCTTTACTTTGTAAACTCTGTTTTGTAGAAGAAATGTTAATTGGAAAGAGAAAGATCTCCATTAGCTGATTTTTTTCTACATTGGCTGGATTTGGGAGGACTTTGTACGTTTTTCTATTTGAAGAAACAAACATCAAAAAAGTGATGAAGCTTATTGATGTAGTTGAATGAATCATGTAGTTTTGATGTTCTCCATGTTGATTTTACGTTTATTTGGTTGGGCTGCTGCATCTGAACCTCACAACGGGAGTGAAAACCCTGATTCCCCTGTATGAAAACACTTCAGGAGAAGAATATTTGTCTTAAAGAATGTTTTTTTGTTCTTTTCTACCCCATAAATAATCTCAAGACCTCTCAGATTTATCCTCTTGTCCTTCGGGAGGGTGCGACCCTCCGGACCATCAGACTAAACTAGCTAACTGAATATAAAGCAGCTAAAAATAGCACACGAGCAGCTATGACTGTAAAATGCTGCGTAAACAATGATGCATCAGTTTTACAATGTTATAATAAAAAATATAATAACATGTCAGTTAAAGGGGCCATTTTTCTGCAGAACGAGTGCTTATAGTTTTTAATCTTTAAGTATATTTAGTGAACAACATTCAGGACTTTAACTTGTATTAGGCACTTTTACATTGTGATATTTGTATTTTTACTTCAATGAAAGATCTCAGTAGTTCTTCCACGTCCTCTTCCCACCCTCCCAGGATCATAGTGGACCTGTTAAAGATGAACGTGGCTCCTCAAGCAGTCTTCCAGACTCTGAAGGCGATGTGTGCAGGTCAGAGGGTAGCTGAGAGCTGCGGCGGCGTCGAGTCGTCAACCACCTCCCACACGACCAGCATCACCGCAGCGCCGACAGAGGCCAGAGGTTAGTGTCTGCAGCGCCAACAATGAGATTTAAATCACAGATGTACACACAGCAGAGGTCTAACAGGCCGTTATTTATCTTTATAATAACATTAATATTGGTTACGTTGTGTTCAGGTGTCCCCTGACAGAGTGACCGTAAGCTAACACGCACAGTATCAGGACTCTGAATCAGAAGCAGCTAAATGATCTTTGCGTTATGACTTGTCAGAATATCTGCTGTGAAAAAGGTTTATCAGGTAAAACCAGTGAAAACTCCTTCAGGGGATTGATCACCACAAGCTCCGTGCCATCCGGTTCCATTATATTATATATATTTAAATAATAAATGCATTCCGTTCAGGCGTTGGAGTGGCAGCTTTAAACCTATACTTGTACAATGATGAGGGAAAATGTGTGGTGTGAGAACATTGCTACACCAACGTCATGCAACACCGTGACTTTTGCATTCATTTGGCCAAATAACACTTCTCACCTGGAACGCCGCCTCAGATGAACCCTGTCGGCGTGCTGTGTCAGAGTTCTGAAATGTTTGGTTCCAAGATGTGAAAGCGCAGCAGATGAAACACAAATTATGGCAGAGATGAAGGTTTGTGTCTGGTCTGAAACGCCACTAGAGACTGAGTGTGTGTTTGTGTGTGTGTGGATTCCTTTCTACAGAGCGAAAGTGCAGAGAGCTCAAGGTCTGCAGAGAACAGGCTCCCGGGTTTTTAGATCAAAGTGTAGAGAAGGCGACGACTTTCAGAATTTTAAAAAAATGTTCTTTCCCTTTTCTCTGGCTGACTGTAGCCTTCAGTCTGCGCTCAGTATTCTCCCTGTGCCCTTTGATTCACACATCCCTTTTAAAGCATGTGAAATCTTCACATTCCTTCGGTTAACAAGTGCACAGACTGTGGTGGAGGTTCTTTTCTGCACCATGCACCACATAAACCCCCTCACTAACTCTTCACTGCACCCCATAGTGAAGTTTTGGTTCTGTGATGGAGGTGAACTGAAGATGGATCAACAGTAGATGATAGAAGCTGATCTTCACTGTGTGCACGTCTCAGTCCTGTCTAATTTCTTCTCTATCCCCCTTGAAATCGTTTTTGTCTGTGAAGAAGAGGACTCTTTGGTCTCGGGAAAGAGCCCTAAGCCTCCTGCAGCTCCCCCCTCAGCGTCTGGCCCCAGAGCCACCAGGGTCAGCACTAAGATTGTGGTCTACGGCCCCCAAGACGCTAGCTCTCCTCACTCTCAAGGTCCCCTCTGCTGCACTTCATCCTTCACCTCCATCTGTGCACTTGCTTGCATTCAACTACATTCTGTTCTCATGATTATGCAGATTAGAAACTCTGTTCTTGACTATGAAACTAAGTGCATGCATGTATGTCATGCATGTGTGTGTCATGCATGTGTGTCATGCAAGTGCAATAACCACATCCCAGAAGCTACAAACAGCATTATAATGAAGCTCCGCGGAGCTGCAGAGCGTCCTGACCAACTAAATCTTCTTCAGACGGAAGTAAAAACATGTTTGTTTGCTACAGAAACCAACAGATGTCGCAACAAATTGATTTGAAGTTTTGAGTCAGTTCTTTTCCAGTGAACCTGAAGACGGGATGCTGATAAATTAGATTTTTTATAACCTTTAATAACCTATAATTACCTTCTTCTCATGACTAATACAGATAAATAAAACGATAAATAAGAGCTTTGTAAACTGTCGTCTGTGCACACTCGAGGGTAGGAAAGCTCTAATAAGATTTGTCTTCTTCTTCTTCTCTTAACATGGTTAGAATTGTCCTTTGAGACGGCGTGAATGATCAGTTCATCGTAGCTAAAAGCTTTTTCTAGTCACTCTGTGGCTCCTGCTTTAGTCGAGTGTGCAGTGCTGTAAACTAATTAAAAGCAGGTAAGTCTGACACCAGGTCTTCTTCTGTTCGTGACTGCTGTCCTTCATCTGTATCTGTCCCTTCTCATGGCCCGTTTCCATTTTTCATATTTGGAGCATGAGAAGCAACAATCATAAGAACCGATGGCTCGTCTTTACCTGCGTGTGTCTCCCTGCTTTGTGTCAGCAGTGCGCAGTAAAGCTGGAGCGAGCCACAGTGAGAAGAGCCGGGAGGCGTCCAGCCAGCGAGTGCAGCGGCAGCCCAGCGCCACCAGAGGGCAGAAGACCAAGAGCTCCGGCAGCAGCAGTTCCTCCTCACAGATCAACTCCACATGAGACTCAGGTCAACATGAGACCGTCTGTAAATATCTTGTTTTCTTTACCCTTAATTTATCAGTTTCTTTTAAAGGGTTGGTTCACGTTGATTACACACAAAAACAAGTTTTCTCACGGCTGGAATTTTGGTTTTATTTGCCCTGGTTTTGAGACAATTAATGTTTCTGTCTCGATAGAGTGGAGGTGAAGAGAAAGCAGTTAAAAACAACTTACTGAAAATTCAAATAATATGTTGAAGTAACTCTAGATCAGATGTTTTCACCTGCAACAACCCAGTTTACTCAACGTGCGACTTGGAAAAAATATTTTCATATATCTGATTTGTGAACAGGAGGTGAAAAAATGCTAACAATATTATACTCTCTGTCATACTACTTGAGTAATTGTTCCTTGTTGTAAAACTTGAGCCCTTTTTTTAAGTTAAAGTGAGCCGAATTCACTATTAGCACTTCCTGTTCACACTGTACTCATGGATGTGCAGCCTGGTATTACTGGATTACTTTGAAAGTGAGGAAAACATAAAAACATGATGATTCTCAGGCAGGTTCTGGGGTGATGAGACGCTCCTATTGTTCCATGACTGAAGACAGATTAATGGACGTTTGTCTGATAAGTCAGTTGATTTGTTCCTCACAAAGTTTCAATGTGACGTCTGTGATGAAACAGATATCAAAACCGTGGCAAATAAAATATAAAACCTATATTTTGCATGACTGAAGAGATAAAACTACTGTTACATGAGAAAATGTGTGTTTTTGTTTGTGTCATCATAATTTGGGTAAACCAACCTTTTAAAATTCTAGCATGACGTTAGAAAGAGTCTCCAGGTGTTTCTGTTTCTTGTTTGGGTGCCAAGAAATAATATAGATTTTTTTTTTTAACTGGAAAATGAAAATGTCTGTATTCAATGTGCAACTTTTTATAAAATAATCTTGAATAAATCCGATAACAATACATCCTTCATGTCTGACCCTTTTTCTTCCTCAGTTTACTCGTCAGATTTAATCTCTGGTTGGAATAAAAACTGATATTTTGTTAAAATAACGGACGCTCTGTCAGAAAAGAATATGCTGAGTTTACAAAAATTAATGCTGAGTCGTCGTGTTTTTACAAACTGTTACTGATAAGCAATGAAATATAAAGTTACCATTACTTTTAAAGGGCATTTAGCCGAACAGAGCAAACCAAAGTCCATTCAAAAATCTGTCACTTTAAAGATGCCTGTGCCTGATCAGCTGATGTGACGCTGCACAGAGGAATTACACATGTCAGAAAAGTTATATTCTGATTAAATAATAACATTTTTTAATTTAGCCTCCATGTAAACAGTTAAATCTCTCGTAATCATTTAAATATGTTTGAGGACATATTGTCCATGAAACATCAGCTAACAAGATTGAATATTCACTCTGATTGGACCTGTTCACCTGTACGATCACACTTTTAATTTATTTAAATAACCAGGTTTGATTTTCTTCTATTTCATGACTTCCACAGAGAATCTCCGTCATGCTGCTGCAGTCGATATCACACACAACGATCTTTAAAGACGCTGCAACAGCAAAAGGCAGAGAAAGATCGGTTTCTTTCTTTCTCTCTCTCTTCGCAGGTTGGCAACAATTACCTGCAGAGATCTGAGTGTCGTGTTGGTCTGTGTTCCGTCTTTGTCTGGTGCTGAAGGAGAACAGCTGTCCCGTCTTTTCTCTTGCTGAATGCTTGATAATACAGCCAGAAACCTTGAGGAGTGCAGGTTACTCTGTGATGGAGATGAAACACAGATTTGTGAACGTAATTTTCAAGAATGCTCACCGCTATTCATCTCGCTCTAACTGCTATCGTCTAATTGATTTTTTTTCTTTCCTCTGGTCTGTCCTGTGATTGTGCGGAGAAGTGCTGGTGTAAGATATATTATTAAAAGTTTAAGAACCTGTGTTATTGTGAGCGGTTTCAGAGCCATCACACGGGGGCAGTAGAAGCACACAATTAATGTCGTCACCCAGGGAGCCCACTTCTTTTAAAGCTTTTTTCCTTAAATGCTGCTCCCCGTCATGAATGGGAAAGTGAATGTGAAATGAATGCATTCTGTGCGTATCTGAAACAAAGCATCCTCTCATTCACAAACACCTCGGCGGTGATGCACACGGAGACACACGGTGTGTGTGGAGCTGTCTGCGAGGCCGGCTGCAGGGCTTTATGTAGCTGCAGGCGCTTTTATGTGGCCGTTTGTCCTGTTTATGTGTTCCTGCCTCTCCTCTCCTCTCCTCTGCGCTCTGCATTGATGGCAGCGTGCCTGTAATTGATGGCACCTTATTGCTGTGGTGTAGCAGGTTTAATGGGGCTTGACAGAGCAAGGGAAAGCAGCATGCAACCAGGGAGGGAACTTAACCCTTTCGCTCGCAAAACCCCAACCCTTCGCCCGTGTCCCTCCCCACCCTCGCCTCATTCCCTGGTCTCTGCGCCCTCCCCCCCAGCATGCAAATACAAATGAGAATACAAATAGGCCCTCGGTGATTAGCTTGTTTACGGCTCCTACTGTTATCACTGGTCATGGTGATGGCAGTTTGGTTCATGATCAAGGAAGCTCAGACACCCCTCTGACTCCACTTCCGAAAATAAATACTCGCCAGCTGTTGGTGCTCTCCACTGTTTTGCTTGGAGGAACCTAAATGTGTTTGA
>OMLP01037009.1:0-14290 GCA_900302685.1 Spondyliosoma cantharus | reverse complement strand
ATAATAAAGAATATATATAATAATAATACAAATAATAAATTAAGTAAATGGGAAAGTAAATAAATAGTTGAATTAATACAGAGGTAAATAAATACAGAGGCAAACTGAAGCTGAAATATCTTTTTCTGTCACAATTTTGAATACCTACATGTATTTTGCATTTTATTTTGAATGCCTTTAATGGCATTATTCATGTTGTCATTGAGCCATTTATGTATTGTATAATTTCTTCCTTTTAATGTCTTTATCTCTGGCGGGTTTGGTCCTCCATATGTTACCTGCAGCTTCTGCAATGTGGATATTGCACTTGGCCAAATTGTAATTTTGATAATGTTTTGATTAAGCAGCTCATATGCAGGTATAAGATGATAAAAGCAAACAATAATCGTCTTCTGTTCAAAGCTCATCAATTAAAAGGTCCTCGTACGCTCACAGTTTGGTTTATGCACAAAACAGTGTTGTTCGGCTACTTGTGTAAATTTAGTTGCGTACATAACTTCAGTTATATGTGAAGTGACTTCATTGCATTAGTAAGTTAAAGGACCCACTATGATTGTATATTTATTCTTGAACATGTGAAAGATCTAACAAAGGTAAAAAGGTAAAAAGGTCAAAGTCGGCGCCAACGGAAGCTCTTCTCTCCCACAGAAAACACTGCTCCTGAAACGCCTCGTCAGTGGTCCTGCCTTTAATTCTGTTACTTTGTGACATCACGCTACATCACCAGGTCATATAGCACAGCTGCTCTGTTGGTGTTAGCGGTGATGGGTCAGGCATGTGCAAGCTGACCAATGAGAGGAGAATGTTCAAGAGACGGGAGCTAAAACAGGACAGTACGAGAAAACTGATGTGTTTTTGAGTACTAAAGCATGCAAACCAGCCCTAGAAGTAACGCAAAATAAAGGTATGAAACTGAAAATCAGCATTATATGTCTCCTGTAGAATAACACACCGCTGACTTCTCATTTCATACTCCTGGGTGAAAGTTTGTGCTTGGGCCTCTCCCCCCTATGCAGATCTCACCAAACTGGTGTTGGCTTATAAACCCCCCCAAAATGACCAAATTGCTTTGTATTGCTTTGCACACACACAATGCACACCTCCATGTAACCCCCAAATGCCAGAAGCACAATCCAAAACAGGATCCTTAAAGGTCCTTAGATAGTTTGACTTTCCTCGGCACTGATCCCAGCACTCTACCTGCAGAAAAAGCAGCAAATCCTCCCATTTTAGACGCCATAACAAGTACATTTTTGGCAATTCTTCCTTTATAAATCACTTTAATGATCTGTCGTTTATCAATGGACCGACCAATGGCTTTGGCACCGATCCAGTGAACAAAAGGCCTACAGGCAATCACGCTCTATGGCCATTTCTGCGGTCATCATCGTGAGAGAGTGTGCTGAATTTCCTTTAGCCGAGTAAATTTGACACACTGATGATGAGCTGGAAACCAGTAGCATTATGGGAGCGGGAAAGTAGATGCACTCGTGCCTTTACAGGCCCGGGGTTCATTAGCTGCACAGGCACATATACGCACACTGGATGTTTTGCTGGATGTTTTACTGAAACACACACACACACGCTCATTCTGTAGGGGTGGTGAATGTATTCCATTAGCGGGTGCTGTAGGTACCAGGACTCTGAAACTCCGTCTCTAATGGCCTCGGTCCTGCAGCCCTCTGGTGATCCAACCAATGCAACTGACTGTCACACTGCACTGGCAGGAGTGTGTGCTTGTTTGTATGCGTGTGTCATTGTGTATGCACTCTGCTAGTGCGGCCCCCCTGTAGGGATTGTCTATTGCCTTTTTAGTCACCTGCTGGCGTCACTGCATTTGCTACCAGTGTTTATACAGTCAGGGGTCAGGTATAGGCAGTGTTGGTGAAGCTACTTTGCATGTAGTTCAGCCTGGCAGTAGAAATGTAGTTTGTAAAACTGCTGCTAAAAAAAAGTCGCTTTAGCAACTACTTCTACTCATTATACTCCTTTAACTCAGCGTTAAATAAATCAACATATGGTGTGTATGAAACAAAATATAATAGCCACCAAAAAATTCTCAACTTGAGTTTAATTTTTTAAAGAACAAAAGCTGACATTTTTGGTCAACATCACAGGAACTTCAGAGGCTCTAACACTGAGGCAGTAGAACTAGATGCCAGGGCAGAATCGCTTGTTGACCCGACACATGAGCAGTCTCTCAAAGTTCTTATCAGACAGCCGGTTCAGTTTGGCACTAAAAACATCTTTGCACTGCCTTCCTTGGCACAAAGACCCGCCTACTCTATGAAGCATTTGAGTGCTGCCAGGGCAAGCCAATCAGAGGCAGCGTTGGCTCAGCATGTCATAACATGTTTCATGTCTTTTTTCAAAGAAAAATATAATAAAATTTATATTATATAGGTCTTTTTTTAATATTTTTTTTTCCATGTTATTGGCCAAAATATGAATGTAGTTTAACTACCAGCAAGTTACAGCAAATTGTAGTTAAGTTATGTAGTTCAACTACATGTAGTTTAAGTCTCCCCAACACTGGCTGTACTATACAGCTTGGTTGATCTTTTTAAAGAAATGTCTTTGGTGTCTTTACGGAAAGCTGTGCATTTAATTTATAGAACAGCAGCAGGTAGGATCGCATAGCAGACTGTGTAAACAGCATGAAGACCTGTTCCCATCTTAGCTGAATTTACAGAATGGAGGTTAAGTAAAGAGGAGCTGCAGGTTTTATGCAAAAGATGTTTCCTCATCCCACTCAAGCACATTTACAGTACTTAGCTGCAGCTCAGGAGGTAGAGTGTGATGTCCAGTAATTGATGAGCAGGTCGGCACCTTGGATGGCAGCCTCTGCCATCAGTGCGTATGTATCACAGGATTTAACCTTGTTAACAGTTTAACATTCACATGCGTGTCAAGCGACGCTACTTCATCTGGAGATTGGGAGTCTTGTCTATTTTTGACATTCGCAGTTCTCGTCAAAAACAGACCTGAAAACAACCTGCAGACAGTCATATCCAAATCATAGCAGAGTTTCACTACAGTTTTAATGTCTGTATCTGTAGAATATGTCACAGACATGAGGAGAATACACGCAACAAGAAGAGCCATGTTTGCCATCTCTGGCTCACTCCCTCTCATTCCCCCTCCTGCTATCTCGCTCTTTCAGTGGGGTAAAGGGAAATCACGGCATCATATTTATTTATAATCATCAAAGTCAAACTCCATGTTAACAGATGGGGCAGGCAGGAGTCGCTGCAGCAGCAACGCAGCTGCCAAGCACTACACAAGCATATTGTGCGGCGAGCCTGTTAAAATAGGTCTGCTACTTACATACTCAGGTTATGTCGTGTGTGTGAAGTAAGCTAACTACGTAAGTGAGTTTAAAGATACAACATAACACCGTTAACTTTTAATTACCAGTAACTCTGGACAAAAACAGTGGTCTCCTGGGTGAAAGTGCTGAGTTTTTTTTAACCCAGCCATCCACCCCGACCACCGTTCAATTCAGACTTTTTAGTTTTTTCTACTACGTCACTTGACTCCTTCCTTTGCTAATTACTATGGCCATAGAGGTCGCCACCAAACAATGAATATAAATATGGGTCTGAAAAATCTGCTTGAACAGTCAGCCTGGTGAGGACAGTCTGATATTATATGTCCCATGCAACCAGAAATGAAAGTCACAGATCGTGACAAAGACTAGAAAATCCCAGATGCGGGGCAATAACTGCAATGTTTTATTCACTTTTAAACATCAGTTTGCAGAACAAATCTTCACCCAGTGTCCTCTCATATACATACATAGTCCTCCCTTTTTCTACATCTTTCAACAGCATCTCACAACCTTCTACAGAAGCAGTTTATCTCAAAGTTAAAATCTCTTGTTCATTATGTTCAACATGTTTTTTGTTGCATGAAAATGTACTATATACGATGTACTATGCTTTCCGGAAAAGTACTACAGTTCCTTGTCCCAAAATAAACACAGAACTTTATTCAAATTGTCATTGTTCTTGTTGGTGTTAGCCCTCACCGTTTTCCTTCTCCGTTCCTTCATCAGCACTGCTATCAAATCCAGTGATGCTTATTTTGGCAGAAAACCTTCAGTTGAAGTTGACTGAAATATAGATAGTCCAGCTCAATACATAGATATGATTAAACAGAGACAATATCGGGCAATGCAGTGGTGTGTGTGTGCACTGCATGTGTGGGTGAGCGAGCAAGGAAAAAAGGAATAATGTCAGTTTATCTTGGAGAGCATGCTGTTCTTTTTATTTCATGCCGTTTGTCTCAATATTGTGTAATGATGTGCAAAATATGTGCAAATATGCACAGCTGTATACTACATTCACAGTCCTTTCTCTTTCAGGCTGTTGTCTATGAGTCATTACACTGAATGTCACGGAGATTATCGCATGTGCAAAAGTGCATCCATTAAATTGCAGGTGTGTTGTTTTGTCGTAGGCTGGACTGAGTGGTTGCGCTCGGAGCGGAGGCCTGTTTTATTTGACGACTGACATACACATATTTATGACTATAAAACCTATGTTTAACTCTGCAGTATGCCAGCAGCCCACTGTTACACTGTTTATGAGCACCTCCTGTCTAATGCACTGTATTCCCAGATCACAGGACTACATTATGACTGCAGCATTATAAACACCCGAGTGCACCAGGAGAAAAGGACCAGGGTCATATGACTGACTGTTCCAGTGTCGGGCTCCATTATGGAACAAACTATATAAGCCAAACACAGGATATATGCCATTAACAAGTAGACTGTATGTTGTTTTGAGTAAAATGCCAGTGTCATATGTCCTATGGAAACATGTTTTTTTTTAAATGACTTATTTCTGCCTGTGAATGATCGAATTTCTATATGCAGAAATTATTGACTTTATTTCAGATTTTGTTTTTTCATACGTTTTCGGGGACCTCCTTGTCCCTAAGAACAGAGTTACAGTGGGTAGTGGTTGAAATCATAGAAAAACATCTAAACTCATTTGTGTAAGCTAGCAACTCATTCACAACATCACACTCAATCAGGACATGCACAATTACTACACAGTTTCTATAAACTGATCAATGGACAAGTTGTAAAGTTAGAGTTAGAACAGTTTGTGACTAAAGTCGGCCTGTAAAGACGGATTAGTGAGTAGATGAGTCTCCGTGTTCATTGTGACGACGCTTTAATGACCTCGACAACCTCTATAGTCTCATTTTAACACACAGAAGAGCTTCATAATTAAACTGTGGGACATTTAATGGTGTATTTTATGTTGTAGAACTAAATCTGTAAATATCTTCAGCCTGTGATAACCAAACACCTTATTTCAGACATTAAACTGAAAACCTCTATTAGTATGGGACCTAGGGGTGTGCTCAATAGAGCCTAGAGTGACTTCAGCCCTGAGGAGTATAGTCACACTTTTGTTATGTGATTAATCATGCTTCAGTATCACCTGCTTGGCTACATGTTTACTGATAACTAAACACTGTACAAACCTTCCAGTTGTCTTTAGTTTCTTTAGTTTAGGTTAAAAAATAAAAATATATTGGTCAGGCTATTAACTCAAGGATCATTCAGAATCACTGGGCAGTGTTGGTAGTGTTTTTTTTTTTCTCTCTGTTGTTTCTCTGTGCAAAAAAAAAGAAAATTGCAAAAGACAACAAAACATTCTGCAATCAATCATGTGACTCACTTCCTTAATACATACACAGTTGTTGTCTCAACAAGGGAAGCTTGGTTCTGTGATGGGCTATTTTCATGGCCGACATTCTGACTTGTCAAAGCAGGAAAAGCACAGGTGCAATATTTGATAAGTAACATTAATTATGACTGCAGTTCATTTAAGCTTCAAACGCACTGGGCCAACCATTGGCCGTCTGAAGAGTTTAGGAAGACTGGTATTTGTTTGGCCTTTATTGAAAGTACAGCTCAAAATATGACAGGAAACAGGTTGACAGAGAGGGGAGTGACATGAGGCAAGGGGTCCCAAGCTGGGACGTGAACCCGGGGCCGCCGCAGCGAGAACAAAGCCTCTGTACATGGGACACCTGGTCTACCAACTGAGCTAAGCAGTGCCCCGATACTCAGATTGGTTGCGTGCTAGCTGTATGACCATTCTGATTGGTAGTGTGCTAGCGAATCAGCGGAGTGTGTGGGAGGGGCAGAAGCGATGATTCTCCTTATTGCTTTTTCCCTCCTGCGACGTCTTAGTATAATAACGAGCCCGAGAGCAGACAATGCTACCATCGGCTCAGCCATAATGATCTAATGCCAAGTATTATATTCCACAAACGTCTTCTCAGGTCAAAGGAATACTGAGCCAATACTGTGTGCGCTTGGTTTTTCTAATCTGATAATCTATGGTCTGCACTCCATTCCATCATTTTCTGTTCATGTTTTGGAGTACTGGCATTAGACTAGCACCATCACATTGCATCCCTCGCAAGTGCAGAACGTACACGCTACTGTGGAGTTGGCAGCACGTCGAAGCGGGGTGTTCAGTGCAACTTTTCTGCCGAAAGGGTCAGACAAGAGGCAACGGAGTGGTCGGATAAAGGCAGTTGGCCGTTGGTTTGAGTCTGGGCGGTGTGTGGGGGCCTTTCGATGAGCCAGTTCCAGGGTTCTGGCACGATGCATTGAAAATGAAACCACTCAACAACGCCTTAGTCTGACTGAGGAGGACAGAGAACAAACAGCTTCAACTTGACCTGCCTTTAGGCTATTTTAATATACTTAAGCCTGGCTTGTAGCTGGGACCTAGCTTTTCACAGTCCAGGCCGACTCAGCTGTTAAGAGTGCTAGAAGACCCCGTAATAACATGCATCACCAGAGAGGTTTTATTTCTCCTCTGTGGCAGCGGACACAATATACAGACTTTCTATTAAGCTGCAACCCGAGATAATCTACCACTTTATGGCGGAATAAAGTCACTCATCTATCACAGGGCATCCTTGGGGGGCATCTAAGAGCACACTTTCACGGCGTTTTTTCAAACATGGACGCACTAGGGTGGGTAGTCGACCTCCTTGAGGCCACAAGTGCACATTAAACCAGCTTGACTATATAAAAAAAAAAAACACACGTGCAGTTACTGCAGATCACCCTGTGAGTCTGCCACAGGAAGATAAGATAAAAGTTTAATGATTCCTGAGGGCTTCAAATCATTATTTCAAATGAGGCAGACAGACGTTAAAAGTGATCCCATTTAACAGATGTTTTTGGGAAATTATTTAAAAATGTTATCATTCTGGGTAGGACATAGTCAGGCCCGTGGCTCCATCTCAGAACTCTTGTGCCTGACTGCCTCCTGTGGTCTTTCAGTGGGGCTGGGTTGAATTGATAACTAAGTTTGAAAGATGATAATGTTCATGAGTATTACCTTAACCTAATTTAAATATTTCTGTTTCTCACACAGGTTCATTTGTATGACTCTACCATGGACCACATCATCTCCTACCTGCTGGTCCTGGGAGCCACAGCGATGATCACCCATGCATGCCCTAAGTACTGTGTATGCCAGAATCTGTCCGAGTCCCTGGGGACATTATGTCCCTCCAAAGGTCTTCTGTTTGTGCCTCCGGACATCGACCGAAGCACGGTGGAGCTTCGTCTGGGCGGCAACTACATCCTGCGCGTAACGCAGCAGGACTTTGCCAATATGACTGACCTGGTGGATCTGACCCTCTCCAGGAACACCATCAGCTACATTCAGCCCTTCTCTTTTGGTGACTTGGAAACACTGCGCTCAATTCACCTGGACAACAACCGCTTGACAGAGCTGGGCCCCGATGACTTGCGAGGCTTGATCAACCTGCAGCACCTCATCGTTAACAACAACCAACTTGGACGTATTCATGAAAAGGCCTTTGAGGACCTGGCCCCTGCCTTGGAGGATCTAGATCTCTCCTATAACAACCTCATGTCCCTGCCCTGGGACTCAGTCCGTCAGATGATCAACCTGCACCAGCTGAGTCTGGACCACAATTTGTTGGACTTTATCCCAGAGGGAACTTTCACTGACCTGGAAAGGCTGGCGAGATTGGACCTGACCTCGAATCGCTTGCAGAAGCTACCCCCAGACCCCATTTTTGCCCGTGCTCAGGACTCAATGATTATGACGACACCTTATGCTCCCCAGCTGTCCCTAAGCCTGGGCGGGAATCCATTGCACTGTAACTGTGAGATGCTGTGGCTGCGGAGGCTTGAGAGAGATGACGACCTGGAGACTTGCGCTTCCCCTCCTGCCTTGAAGGGTCGTTACTTTTGGAATGTGAAGGAGGAGGAGTTTGTGTGTCAGCCACCTATGATTACCCAGCACACCCACAGAATGCTGGTCTTGGAGGGCCAGACGGCCAGCCTAAGGTGTGAAGCAACTGGAGACCCTTCTCCCACCATCCACTGGATCTCCCCTGATGATCGGCTGCTTGGGAATTCCTCCCGAACTGCAGTGTACAGCAATGGTACCCTAAGCATCACCATAACCACCTCCAAGGACTACGGCACTTTCACCTGCATTGCAGCTAACGTGGCTGGAGAGTCCACTGCCCCCGTGGAGGTGTCCATCGTCCAGCTCCCTCACCTTAGCAATGGCACCGGGCAGCCAGCACCGCCAAAGTCACGGCTCTCAGATATCACAGGGACCACAAGGGTCAGCAAAGGGGCTCCGAAGAGCCAACCAGAAAAGACTGTGTCCGTCTCTGAGGTTACGGCTGTCTCAGCGCTGGTCAAGTGGACAGTGAGCAAGTCAGCCCCGAAAGTGAAGATGTACCAGCTCCAGTACAACTGCTCTGATGATGAGGTTCTCATCTACAGGTAAACACTTTTTTTTAAAGGTGTAAGCACAGTTCTTGTTATAATGTTCCAAAATGACAGTAGGTACTTGGTTGATATGATTGGGTTTATTTGAAATGTGTAACTTTTGGCCCCTGTGTCCACATAGCTTTTTTCAATTGTTTCAAATGAGGAGCAAGTGTCTGCAGTGTCAGTCTCAATTTTTTGTGCTGCTACTCCAGAGTTGAAATCTCTCAACTTTTCAGAAATGCTTCATCTCAGCGCTCCTGAGTGCACAGCCACACTTTTCTGCCGAAAGAAATGTTCACACAGGCCCTTAAAGGAGTCTCTTGTGGTTTTGAAGCACAAAAAAACAACAACCGCCATGACACCGTGACGTGTGGCCAAAATAAGTGGCTGCTCTTTTTAGTGAGCAAACATTTAAGGAAAAGTCCATAGCACAGCAACATTTTTTATGCAAACATAATATGAACTGAGAAGACACAGCAGTGGCAGCTGTTGAAAAGTAAATTCCTTAGACCTCATTTATAAAAACAGTATAGGTTGTTTATAACCAAAAAGAACTTAATAGTCATTGAATACCTGAACCCTTGTGGGGGTTCAGACGGAGTTAACTGATTCAAGGAGAATTTTGTCGTGAGAGCATTGATGCGTTTGATTTGACCAAACCTTCATTATTGGGTTCAGTCGAAGGTACAAGCCTCGGAACACAAAAACTCATTTCCAAATACAAAGCATTGCAACAACAATGCATTTTTTTATATTCGCTACAGCTGACTCACACTTGCAGTAAGGGAATGTAACTAAGAACATTACAGTGTTGGGATAATTATACTCTACTTGTATTGTTAAATTTTATGACACATTTTGGAGGCCAATGGTATGCTTCACTCCAATACATGTATTGGTAACTAGTTACTTTGCAGATGACATGCTGCATCAGAGACAAAGTAGAATATTTTTAAACTGAAAAAATATAAAAAGTGGTTTCAGACAGTTTCTTTGTAAATATGTTGAATATCAGATTTGATAATTGGTTGACCCATAGCTTGCAGTGTATAGTGTGTATATGTAAATGTATGTAGAATTTTCTTTTGATACTTAAAGTTTATTATCTTTTTCTTTGTCAACCCTGGTGGTTCTCTGATGGTTTGGTTTTCACTGCGTGCGATCATTAGAAAATTGAAATAAAAGATGATGATGTGGCTAATTAGCCATCAAAGTAAAGGGAGAGACCTTGAACTGAACTCTGCTGAGCCCCACTGATCATGTCTGACGAAGATGCCTTGAATATGAATGTGAAACAGACAAGAACTGAACCAACAACTGCTTAATGCCAACCCAGGACCTTACCTGATCAAATAAAATGTCAGCAAAAACTGCACGGTATCCACAGGGATTATAAGAGAGCTTTAATGCTGCCATGAGAACAGGATTCTCTACCTTAATAAGGAGAGGCTTTGTGATGTGCATCGTTCTGAAAGTAGTCTGAACGTGTCACAGATGGATTCATTAAAGCCAAGTTGAATTAAAAAAAAGTTATGTGGAGACAAGTCTCTGTAAAAGTTAAGAATGGAAGTTAGGAAAGCTGCCTGTAGCTGCTGGGAATCTGGAGACAACTTCATCATTTCAGCTGTGTCTCATTGGTGTGCACAAGAGGTAAGAGTTGTCAGCTGTTTCTTCTTCAAACATTGGAGCTGTAGGACAATGTTATCACTGCTCCACTTTCCATTATTGCACATTGTTACTTGAACTCAAGATTTACGTGCTCCTTCATTTGGGATGGGTAAATGTGAAGGCCTGAGGGCCCGGAGAACTTATTTTAAAGGAGAGCGGTCTATCAAAAAAATGTGCCATTGTCAGGCTGAAATGAAGGCTTTTCGTATTCCTGAAAAGTGTACTAAATGTTCCAAAATATATGATCGTGCTATAGTCAGAGGTGGGTTTGCCAAAAAAATTGCTCAAGTAAAACTGCTTTATTACCAAGAAGTCAAGAAGAAGTTAGCAGATCAGAATAATACGTTGAGTTAAAGAATTACAGAATGTACTAGAGGAAGTAGATACTTTTATCCGGACTTTTATCAGCTTAATGCAAGTTTACCTATATGTCAACTCATGTTTCAGAAGAATGAGAGTAAAGAGAGGCTGTTAAGATAGAAAGCTCATATGAGAAGAAAACAAAGTGCATCCAAAGAGCAGAGAGGCGTATCTGCAAGTTCAAAAAGCCCTCAAATCACTTTTTATTTACTGCATTATATCCAGGCTAAAACTAAGAACATCAAGGTCATCAGTGATGTAACCATTCCATTTTGGTTTGAGGCATGCAAGTGATTGACGTGCAGTCAAAGAGGCGGTGAGACGCACTTTGGATTTTTGTTTTTTAATCTTAGAGTTTATATCCAGGGGCCATAATCGTTTTTTTAGAGTGGTGTTTTATGAGTTCTGAGATATTATTTCGTGGCTTAATAATCAGGGCCCGAGCACTGACCAGTGCGAGGATCTATTGAATCTGCTAGGATTCTTATTATTATTTTTCTCCCACTTTGATCACAGTTTTAGAGGCACGAACATACCCCAAAACTCACCAAACTCAAATATACGTCACATCAGGCGAAAAATGTGATAGTTGAACGCCATTGGGTGTGGGTGTGGCCAGGGGACTCTATAGCGCCCCCCTGATGTAACGCCCCGCCTCCTACATGCACATACATGAATGAAATTCAGGATGCAGCTTTAATTCATCTATATATGTTCTTTATTTCTTTTATATTTTTTACCATATCTTATTGTTAGTAGCGTGCCACTTAAAAAGACACACTTTGGGTTAACACCTCTGTACAAGCTTGATTACTGTACACAGCCTTCTCCTTTTTATGGACTAAATATGGTGTCTTCTGCATATCAATAGAACCTTGCATATGTAACCAGGCAAAGTTGCATCCAAGTCATTTTAAGCCATGTGGGGATTCAAAATGTGTATTATTATCTTTAAATCTCTTAACTGTTAATAAGGACAGTCTATCATGAGCCTGTGCCACAAAGCTATTCTACATTTGTTATTGAATTAATTTACACTTGAACTTTTTATGAACTTTTTTATTATTGTAAAATACATGATCAAGGCACTTCCTCTGGATGCAGTGGCAAGATGTAGGCAATACATTTTTTCTGATGTTCTCGTGCTACTTTAGCTAGATAAAGAATCACGTTAAAGCAAAATGAATTGAAACATGAAATAACACATCCTTCCCCTTGTCTATTCTGGCCGTAGACTCCATCCAAGTCTGTCCAGTCGTTTTTATGTAATCCTGCTGACAAACAAACAAACCTGTGGAGACATTTGCTCCTCAGTGGAGGTAAAAAACACCTCCTTGCTCAGCTGAGTTCACTCAGGTCACTTGACGTGTTTTCATCTCGTTGAAAAAAAATGTATGTAGCTTTAGCGACTGAATTCATTGCGATGTTACACATTTCAAACGACTTTTGACTTTTCCTATTGTGGCACAGACAGTGAACATTTCCCTTCATGTTCATGCTGCTGCGCACTGCTATGTACCCACAATGCTGGCTGCGTGTTCGATAGAGACTGTGACACAGATCGCGGCACCATTTTCAGCAGAAGATTTATCCATTACAATCTGATGGTGGTGATGTTTTATTGCAACCGGGAGATGTTTAAGGGTGTAGACACAGACAGAGAAATGTCACGGCCCATTGAAGCTGCAGAGTGAGAGTGAGGAGCAGCCGGGGAGAGGCCATTAAGGACTTTGATTATATAAGCACACAAGCATTATATTTCCTAGCATCAGCCCGGTGCTCAGGCTGAGACAATGGGGCCGTAGCCCATCTGGCATGACCTTGTCTGTGTTTGTTCAGAGAAAAAGAAATCAATAGAGAAAATGAATAATGTTTCAGCAATCCTCACCAGCGGGAAAAGCAAAACAATCCCGAGCCATGAAATAGTGTAATGGTCGTGGACAGGAAAGAGGCAGTCTGGAGCAAAGACGTATTTGTTTTGTCAGCTCTTTCTTTGAACTGAGAATATATGTAGAATACTAAAACTGTAACTGACACGTCTTAAAGCTTAAAGAAGTCTCAGCCAAGAGCCCATCTCCTTCTTCAGCTGCTCTCCCATTCTTCTTCTCTCTCCCTCCCTGCTTTCACTTGATTAATGCTATGGCCTCTCGCCATCATGGGGAGCTAAAGCAGGCCACTCGACAAATTGCCTTTTTGCAGCCTGAAGGGACGGGAAAAAAAACTTTTATCTGGCTGCGATAAGCATGGGCATAGGTTTCTCTGGACTTGGGCTTTATTCCTATGAATTAAAATGAATTAGCCGACGTCTATGCAGACAGCCTGAAATCAATTAGACCCAGACACAGCAGAAGCAGCACACAACTAAAGCATCACTCAGCTAAAGAATTTCACTCCCAATTGCGGGCAGCCAATTATAATAGTGTAATGAAGTGTAGCGCAAGTTGTTGGAGGAGTGGAACTTTGGGTTGGAAAACAGCCTCTTTTGTTTGAGCTGTGGGGACTAATTGGAATGTGGAAAACACTGAGGTTCTGATGTTTTTGGGTCCAAACCCGTCTATGATCTTTGTGGCATGTCAGGTCAGCGTCCCTTTGATGTGAGATCCATCCTGTCAGTCACAGGCAGCACATGAACAAACGAAGGCTCTAAATCTGCAGCTCGCACTTGCGTCACATTAAGGATGTCAGGTTGCCCATTTCTGCACTCAGTGTGGCAACTCCAACGCTTGACCAACCAGTGGTGTGAGTAATGGAGTCCATCACCCACTCATTAAGTCACATGATACATACATACACATACATGCAGAGCATTACTTAATTACAAGTAAAATTACTGATATTAAAATAATGTTGTGGTAAAAGTAGTCTTCTAAAACAAGCACTATTACTTTAACCAATGATGTTTAACGCATTATCAAATCGAAGAGGTTTCTTTTTCTCTAAATCTTCAGTCTGAATGAACTCCACTTCCACTGGCCCATCTGTGATCCGATGAAGATGAAATGTTTAGTTCAACTTGTGCTCAGTTCCCAATTATGATTTGAAAAGTGACTGAGTAGGACACGGGGTATAATTCATATGAGTGCACTACAAGTACAATTACAGACTTGTAGTGTAGGAGCATTTAACCCTCCGTATACACATACACACACACACACACACACACACACACACACACACACACACACACACACACAGACTCTCTCTTCATCAGATCTCTGCAGTGCTGTGCGGCTCTGTGAACCTATGTGGGCTGGTGGGCTTATATAACTCAGCCGACTTCAGCTGAGGTGAACATGGAAGCTGCACTGTGTGTGTGTGTGTGTGTGTGTGTGTGTGTGTGCGTGCGTCTCCAGATGACTGGGCTGTTAAATGTGTTTATCAGGACGTGTTGATCCGCTGATGTTCCTTCTGTGCAGCTGATGTCCGTCTCTTGTATTTCCGTCCCCGTCCCGCTGT
>OMLP01037006.1:0-11554 GCA_900302685.1 Spondyliosoma cantharus | reverse complement strand
TGCATACTGTATGTATGAGGGATTCTTATTGGTGTGTTGGGTGTCCTCAACATCATCAGGCTATATTACATGTGGCAAAAAATTTAATTTAATGACCCAGCTATCATCGTATTTGCTCATATGTGCTTTATTGGCGTTTAAAGCTAGCCTAATTAGCTAGTAGGTTAGCAAACATTTGCTGTGTTATTCTGTAGAGTTGTGCCTACAGATTTCTTTGCCTACTAGATTACTACTTTATCCAGCCGGAGGATCTGTGTGTATGTGTGAACACACATGTCTGCATTATTTGCCCTGGACTTTTCCCTGCCAGCTCCTTGGTCCTGAGTCCGGGGGAAGCCACACGTGTGAACAGAGCAGACGATTGTCCAGAGTGAAATCACAGCGAGCGAGTGGGCGTGTCGACGACGTCTAATCTTCCGTGTCAGGAGCGGTTTAATCAGCTGTAACACATACTCAAACGTGCACGGGGACATGCAGAAATGGCATTTAAGCTGCTCATCGTCAAAGTTCGGCAAAACATCTGCCCAGAGTATTTCCCCCTCGCTCGGTCTCTCGCACTTCCCTGCGGCCCGACGACGCTGCTGCTGTACACAGATCCAAAAATGCTCCAGCTTTCTTCCTACGGTGGGTGTTTCCGAGGTGCTCTTGCTGCTCTCCACTCTTCTGTTGATATTGCAGATACACGTAGTATTGATATCAACGCAGATACAGTCATCATTGTGGAGCAGTCTGTAGCCTCTGAGGCTCTGCCACTCATCCAGACTATAGAGTGTTCCTTACATGTGTGTACATGTCTGACACGGACAGCCTCCTGTTGTGTGCTGCATGTGTCAACAAGCATCATATATCAATATCCTGATCTCATTTTCCGGATATTGTCCGGAGTTCAACTGTGAAATGGCGTCGAATAATGTCCAGAAGATGTTTAGCAGAATATTATGATGTCACAGTGAAGTTGACCTTTCACCTTTCGGATATAAAATGTCTCAACTTCACCATTTTATCCTATTAGACAGTTGCATATGTGTATTTTTGGCAAGCATCTAATATACATTTTTGAGTAATGGCCAAAAGTGTTTTGTGAGGTCACAGTGACTTCTTCTTCAGTTTGCTTCATTGTGTCTTCCTCCTCTTCTGCTTACGTTGTTTAATGGAGGTTGGAGAACAGCTTTAAGATGCTTAAGCCCATTGACGTGTGTGTGTGAGATGCGAACGATGAAGTAATGTTTAAAATTCTGCAAAATATCCTTATCCGCTTTCTTGGCGGGAGCTATAGAGTCATATCTCTATTTGACTACCAATTCACATTGCATGACAAAATATGTCAGTGTCTGTAAGGCTTGGCTGAGTAGCCAGACACAAACCCTCTGCCTTTTATACTGGTGAGCTCCACCTACTCCGGAGAGTAAAATCAATTATCTCACATAAACCATTCACCAGGACGGCAGTATTCAAACACAACATGTTACGCACTAGAAATATAAATAAATATTCATTTTAAAATGTGTTTCTTTAAAAAAAATAACAACACAAAGAAGAACATTTGTGCTTAAGACTCTTATGGCAATGAACTTCATAACACAAATCCTCAAACCGTCTAAGCCAAATCGGTCCACCGCTACTACCCATGAAACCACATGTGACACGCTGTGAGTTTTATATCTGTTTGCGTATGGACCGTATGCATTTTTGAGCTTTGGAAACTGCTAAGCTAGCTGTTTCCCCGTACTCTTATATGCTAAGCTGGGCTAAAAGATTTTTGGATCTGCCTCTGTATTAAACATCGAGTTGTGACAGCGGTACCGATCTTCGTCACTCACTCTCAAAAAGAAACCGAGTTTCATCACGTGTTAATTTTGACAGCGCGGCCCGAAGATAGACAGGGAACAGGATGAGCACGTGGAGGATGACGTGCGGCAGAGGGCCACAGGTCTGATTGGAGCCCAGGGCTGCTGTCGTGAGAACACAGCCTCTGTACACGGGGCACACACTCGACCCACTGAGATAGTGGGGCGCCCCGCGAATAAGTGTATTTGAACTATTCATCACCGATTTGACGCATCAGCCAGCAAGCATACGAAGTGACCCAAATTCAGCACACCCACAGTGTAACTATGTGCCCCGCAGGAGAATATTGGTTCAGGAAAAGAGCTGTGATGTTTGCCGAAAAAACGATGCGGCGCCACGGGAATATAGGTGATTTTTTTGGGAGTTGAAACAGGTAGCACGGAGGTTCCACGCACTTACGTGTTTAGGAACGGAGGGACGGTGATGGAGGGATTAGCCACTTTGCCGCTACAGATAGAAGAAAAGAGAGGGAAAAAGGAAAACAAGATGAAGAGCTGTGTTTTCTTTTTTTCATTTCCCCCCCACTAATTAAAAGCAGATGTCAAGGTACAATTCTCTGAGCTTGTTTATCGCAGCACAACTGTTTCCTTATTTACTTTCTAGGCTTCTCTGCACTTGTTGAGAGACCACTTCGATTCTCCTCATCCAACCCGCTGGACTTTCTCCAGTTCCAAGAATCTCTCTGCTCCTCTCCACGTCTCTCTCTCTCGCTCTCTCTCTGTATGATTAAGCTCACTCGTCCCTCTGCTTGCATTAGCTCTAAGCTGGCAGGTGTCTATGAGATAGAGTTTTTATGAAGCCAACAAACACAAAACCCTCGACGGAGAGAAAGAAGGCCTTAATTGAATTGTCAAACAGAAATCTACCTGGAGACTCAGTTTAACAAAAAAAAAAAAAAACTCATCCGAAACACTGTCTGTCTGCGTCTGCGTGACTGTCTCGCTGCCTCCGCCTGTCTCTCTGTCAGGCTGTCATCTGTGACTGGTTCACAGAGTCTGCTCAGGGGGGAATCCAGAAAAAAAAAAAAAAAAAGAAGGCATGACGCAGGTGGTTTTCCTCAGGGGAGTCGTTCAAGAATTTTAAGACATATTTGGTGCTGACAAGCTCTCGAGATGTAAACTCTGTGCACTTATTTCATGTCTCACTATCACAGGTATGAGAGGCGTGTTTCACAAACCACCAACCGATGTAGTAACAGAACCTGAGGACATCTCGATGTTTTGAAAAACTTGATGTATTTTCACCTTTTTCAGCAATATTCTGATTAGAAATATACTGGAATCAGCCTATAAATGATCCATCAAGTATGAATATAGGAGTTAATGTCAACCCTCCCTTGGTAGCTGTAGTTGATTTGAATTGTCAGACTGAAATCTAAATGCTCCCGTTCTATCAAATGTATATACGTAGCCATTTTGTTTGTCTTGGGCGAGTTTCTTAGCTTTTATTTTTTACATTTTGTTGTTTAAATTGTGTAAATGCATCCAGCAAGCATTCAAGATTGATTATTTTCTCTAGTTGAAGCCAGATGTTGATGAAGCATTTCATGTGATCTTTACTTCTTCCACCTGTGACTGTGACACTTAGCAGCCAGTTGTCTGTCCCCTGTGATGACGGTGGCGGAAGGCACAGTGAACCCACGCTGAAAGCCGTCTCTCTGTCTCATGCAAAGCGACAGAAGGAGCGAGCGTCCGAATTTTTCAAAACCTACGCTCAGTGGGAGCGACCTGTGTGGGTGAGGGAGTGGCGTGAGTGGAGTGAGTGGAGTGAGAGCCTCAAAAAGATGAGAAAAAACTTTCGTCTTGTTGGGATTCAGTCCATACTGTTCATCTGTGCATTTCGTTGGTTATGAACTACCTACACTTAACTTTTTTCTTAAGTATATTTTTTTGGCCTTTTGGCTTTGTTGACAGAACAGCTGAAGACAGGAAACAGGTTGAGAGAGACGGGGTGTGACACGCAGCAAAGGGCGCCAGGCCGGGACTCGAACCCGGGACAAAGCCTCAGTACATGGGACGCCCGCTCTACCCACTGAGCTAAACGGCAGTGAGAAACTGCAGCTTATTATACACACAGAAGGCAAAACATTCTGTTGTAGCTCTTATCTGATCCCTGATCAGCCAACTGTTGCCTGACCCATGTGGGTGGGAGCAGTGAGATTGAGCGTAATGGGGACCACAAGTTTTGTCTCCCATTCAGTCCATCCATTCCACTCTTTCATTTTTTGTTTGTTTTTGGGACAATTTATTCGTCCTCTGATGATTTACAACAGTTCCAAGTGTATTACCTCCACCTGCAAAGTCATGTTGTCCTTTTAAAACCAAGAGAAATTACAATCAGATAAAGCTGGAAAGGAGAGGCATACGGCCTGTAAAATGTAAATAAGTCCTATGTTCGATAGGTATGGTATAAAGGTGCAATATGTAAGAATTGTTGTTGAAAACATTCAAAAATTAAATAGATTGTAGACTAAATGTGAAAAAAATAACAGTTTTGACTTCATGATGTCTATGTATTGTGTTACCTACTGAAGTTAGCATGCTAACCAGCTAGCCCTGGCCGGTCCCGTCTAAGCCTCTTGTGATACTTATGTAAACACCAACACTCCCCTGGTGCTCCAGGCTTCCAATTCCGACTGATAGCTGCACAGCTAACTTAGCTAACGAGCTAACTGCAGCTACAGTTGGCAGCAATTGGCAGTTACTTTGGTCATAAGCTGACCCCTATGCGTTTTGAGTATAAATTCAACAGGTGGCCAATTCTTACATATTGCGCCTTGAATGGACACCAGCCAGCCAATCAGAAGTGAGCATATTCCTTGACTTTGGTATCACTTAGGTAATCATTAGGCATGTTTGAGCCAAGTTATTTATTTCTCATTTATTTGTATTGAGTAAAATGAACTACATTTTCTTGGCTTGAGCAGTATGTAGTATTGTGTATGTTTGTAGTGAAGTTCTAGCTTTAAGTGCTTCAATGAGAAATGACAACATGTCAGCATCTAAAACATAAACATTTTTAGTGAAATATGTAACACTAATTCACATTGGTAGAAGGCTGCAACAGTTTTGATAAAGCTACTGAAAACAAGAAATGTTCCAGCCATTACTCGCAGTCGTGTCACTCTTAAATCAGTAACCACTTCAATAAACCCTGTTTCACTTTTCTTTTTTTTTTTTTCATTCTGCTTACAACTAGTTTCCAGCCAGCCTTTGGCTCTGTGCCTTCATCTGAATTGTTCTCACTTAGTCTTTATAAAAGTTTTGCTAACTCTGCTGCTTTTTAGCTTCCGACCAGTTTGCGCACAGATTTATTTTCCTTTTTTTTGAGTTTCCTTTTGTTCCTCTGGTTGTGATGGTGTGTAGAGATCTAAGCCACAGTTGGCTCAGCTTCACATGGGCCTGTGTGGAGAGACGAGGGGGTTTGTCAAAGGAATCGCCTGCGCCGCTTATTCTTCCTCCACCACAGAGATGGAAAAAAAACAAAAAAAACAAAAGGAACAGCCTTCTTATTATCAATATTAATCTCTCTTTTGGAAAGGCCTCTGTAGGCTCTGAGCTCGGCTGCCTTTAAAAAAAAAAAAAAAAACACACACATAACGCGGCTGATTCAAGAAAACCATGTTTGAACTTGCTAATGTTTTTTTTCTCTCTTACTTTGTCTCTCTCCCTCCCGTTCTCTCCGTCTCTGTCTACATGAGCTATTCTCTCTTCATTTAGCGTGCCATTAGCTCTCCAAGCTGTTGTTTGTTTTCTTGCTTTAATGTGCTTTTTTTGAACAAAACAGTAGAAAAAAAAGACACAAGTGACTGATATCCAAAGTATGTGCATTTTTTGGTGTGTGTGTGTGTGTGTGTGTGTGTGTGTGTGTGTGTGTGTGTGTGCGTGTTTGCATGTTTGTGTGAGGGCACTGGCACTAAACTTACTTGGGTCCAGATGTTCTAATTATAGAACGGCTCTGCTGCCTAATGACAGGAAACGCTGGCCTCTGTGTGTGTGTGTGTGTGTGTGTGTGCGCGCGCGTGCGTGCGTGTGTGTAGAAATAATTTTCTGACAGACACACTGACACATTGACTGAATGTGCGTGAGACAGACGAACACAATTCTCTTCATTAACCTCTTGAACCATGATTTCCTCCTTAAATTTTCCCCCGAAGCTTTTGAGTTTGAGAAAACCATACATGCGTTTCATGCAACTAATTCACTTTGCCAAATATGCTTTGGAGAAATTATGATTGCAATATTCACAAGCAACACCTGTAATCCTCCAGGAGAGGTGACATTGGCTTTTGGTGATTCTTTAAAGGTGCACTGTGTAGTTTTGAGGAAGACAATTTAGTGAAGTGAAGATGGTCTGATTTTTTTTTTTTTTTTATGCCTAAACAAATTAAATAAACAAACTTTATTCATCTGGCTGAATAAAACTGAATAAACTAACTGACCTTAACGGACAACACAATTTCATACTGTTTTACTTTGTTTATATGTGGCGGACCCTGCCACCTCTCTCGCTCCAAACAGTGTTCTGGGACCTTCCTCTGAGAACAGCTTGTTTATTCAGTAATGGAAAAAATATATATTTCTGAGTTTGTATCATTACCTCATTAATATTGTAAATATTACATTTCTGAATTACTTCTCCAAATCTACACAGTGCCCCTCTTGTAGATTCATAAATATACGCATGTTTTTTCAACCACATATCTTCATACCTGCAGGGCGAGACATTGGTTATCAGTGACTTCTAAAACAACATACAGTATATAGTATAATAGCTCCCGAAACGACACAACCTTTCGTTCTCTGTTTGGTTGGGTTTTGGAAAGAAAACTACTTAGTAAGTTTTAGAAGAACATCTTGGTTTTAAGTTAGAATAACTGTTACGATATTACGTACGTAATATAAGTTACGTTATGTACATTTTTTTTGTTAAGGACGGGCTGCAGAGTGGATACTTATTTCACTTATTATAGTTTCATAAATACACATGTTTTTCACTGTATACCTGCTTTCATTTAACAATAGAAGTCAAAGTTCTCAAGAGCCCTGTATGACAAAAACAACTGTCTCAGCTTTGGAATGAGGAATGATCTGACCAAAGAATATATAAACAATAAATCTGGTCACCATGTGTCATGAAGACTTTGTTAACAGCGTTCACGACATTTTGGCAGCATTTTGGTATTTATGAACACCCAGCCCTACATACTGTAGCATGGGGTTCACATGTGTAGTTAGGTTCATTTAGGCTGCGAAGATGCAAGGGTTTTTTTTGTAAAATATTATGAATAGTAAACACTTCGGGATTCCTGCTTCAAGTCTTTCGATATTACTAGTATGCAATAGCAAATATGTTTAGAAGGAAATGAGCCACCATCTGTAACTCCTGTTTCTGGTGGCAAAGTTCTGAACCTCGTGCACCAACCACCCACCTCGTCCATCTTCCAGAGACTTAAAGCCAATTCAAGAACATTGCAACTCTACCAAAAGAAAACACACTGCATTTTACGTTTCCCATGGAACATATTAGGCTATACAAATTAGTAATATCTAAGCATCATTTCTAGGGCATAGGGTGGATGTAATATGTACCCGGTTTATTTTCCAAGTAGTGAAAACAAACAAAAGATGTGGTCAGTGACCATTTTGCTCATTTCGTTCAACAGAAGAGTTTCCTTTTTATGCAGATGATGAACATCATTAGGACATCATTATATTTCCTTCAAAGCATTTTCACCAATTCATTGGATAACATGGTCATGGTAAACTTGAAGGAAATTGAAAATTTGAAAACTGAAATTGTTAAGTTTTGTTTTCATTGAAAGTAAACAGAGTTGCGTGCATAAACCCTCCCTAGTGCCAAAAGAAAGGGCGGTCTGACGGCGATGTAAAGCGGTGTGAATTTTCTCTATACAACGTACACTTGAACTGATATAGATTTTTTTAGGTGGGGCTTGTTTTAGGTGGTTAAAATTCGCTTTTCACCTGGACTCCGTTCACTGCAGTACAAAGCTGAGCGTCTGGGCTGGAGAGGCTCTCTGCTTCTCCAAACTGAGGCTGAGCTGATCAGCAATTGCGGTAGAGAACAGACCGACTATAGATATGTACTTTATATGACCCCACTTCAAAAAACCCAAACTATCCCTTTAAGGACTGTGGTTACTGGTTACTGATCAAATCATGATTCAGTCACAGAAACAAAGTAGATTTTTTTCTTATCCATTAAAGCTCAGTTCAGTTGTTTATCTTTTTGGGGATTTGTATGATCATTGGGTCAACTGAATCAGTCAATGATTACAACCAATCACAAATCAATTAAATACACAGACCTTTGTCCTCTAACCAAAAAAAAAAAAAAAAGCTCAATCTCAAAACCTAAAATCTATTATAGTATCATACAAATGTTTTTTTTCTGTCTTATGATGGTCATTCTTGTCCTCATTCTCCTCGTTACTATGGTAACAAGATGTCAATCGATGTGGCATCTCCAACTGTCCTCACGATCAGAGCTCCGTAACCACGGAGACGGACAGGGAGGAGAGCTCTGTGTACGGTTCAGATGGGGGTGCCGTCTGCTGCCGTGCCTTGCTCAAAGGCTCCTCTGGCAGGTTCAGAGGCAGGGAGGATGTTTTTTTCTCTGCTGGTCCCTCAATTAAAAATACTGGAGGAGGGTCAGAAGGGGATGGAAGAGGAGGAGAGGAAAGAAGGAGAAGAGAGATGGAAGGAAATGTTTGAGGGAAGGGGATATGCGAGGAAAAGGAGGAGAGGAGACGGATCGGGAAAGGAAGGAGTGAAGACAGAATGGTCAGAGAGGGAGACACAGTAATGCAGGGAGGGAGGAAAGGAAAGAACAGCAACAAGGAGTCAAAAATGGAAGGGAAGGAAAATTGAACAGAAGGAAGCAAAGATGGAAATAAAGGAGGATGGAAAAAGAGGGAGAAAGGAAGAAGAAATTAAGAGAAAGAAAGAACAAACATCAATAACAAAAAATACGTAAAGAGACGGAGAGGGTCATAAAGAAGGGAAGTATGATATTTTAAAAAAAGTAGAAAGAGTGAAGGAAGATGGGAAAAATAACAGCAACAAGGGGGGAAAGGGGGAGAGAGGGAGATAAGTATGGAGAGAATGAAAAGAGGAGGAAAGAAAAAAATGAATAGAAGGGAAAGGAGGGATGAAAGAAATGGAGGTAGAATGAGAGGAGAGGTGGAGGAAAGGAACAAAAGCAAAGCAAGAAAAGGAAAGAAGGGGACGAGGAGAGAGAGCACAAATCATGTAACAAAACAGGACATGGGCGACTTCCTGAATCATTACATCACTTCCTCTGCTTGTCCAGCCAGCCAGCCACACACGCACACGCACACACACACGCACACACGCACACACGCACACACACACACACACACACACACACACACACAGTGGGATTGTGGGTGTTAGACAGTTTAAGCAGCTTTAACGGCGAAGATACAGAGACGTAATCTGACTCTTAATTCTTACTCTCATTTTAGCGTGTGTGTGTGTGTGTGTGTGTGTGTGTGTGTGTGTGTGATTACCCAGGATAATAACATGAATGTAGTTCAGTGAGAGTACAAGAAGCTCCTCTTTGCATTATATAAAATGACTGAGTTAAATCGTTGTGTCTCTGTCGTCCTCCATGTTTCGCTCATTTCCGACAGCGCGTCATCTTTTGTCTCGGCCATATTCAACAACCTTTCTCTTGTTTTCTCCTCTTTTCTTGATTCCTCTCTTTATCATTTCATCCTCTCATTGTTTCATCTCCTCTCTGTTGGCCTTGTTTCCTCCTCTTTTGTCTTTTCTTCACTATTTATGTCATCCCTCCATAAGCTCTTCTCTTCTCTTCTCTTGAAAAGCTTAGAAGAAGAGAGAGAGTGTTTCTTTCTCCTCTGATAATGTCAACTCAGCAGACATTCAGGTATTTTGAATGAGAGTATATTTTAGAGTTTATTTTGTCACCATCTCTCTCTCGGTCACAGAGCAGTGTGGGCAGGACTGTCATGTCTGTTTCCTTTACATGCTGTCCGTCACAAAAATAAAAGTCTACACACTACTATTTTGTTGGACCGCCTTTAGCTTTGATTATGGCGCGCATTGATTATAGCATTGTTTTGATTGTACTGATGATGGGAGAGTCAGGCCGTTGCGTAAAGTCTTCTCCAGCACATCCCAAAGATTCTCATTGGGGTTCAGGTCTGGACTCCGTGGTGGCCAATCCATGTGTGACAATGATGTCTCATAGCTCCCTGAACCCCTCTTTCTCAATTTGAGCCCGATGAATTGTGACAGTGTCATCTTGGAATATGCCCGTGCCATCGGGGAAGAAAAAAAAATTCCATTGATGGAAAAACCTCGTCAGAAGCCTTTTTTTCAGATTGGCCTCACTGATGAGTGGTTTTCTTAAGGCCACACAGCTGTTTAGTCCCAATCTCTTGAGTTCTCTTACTTTCAGTATTGAAGGTGCTATTTGTGAGAAAAAAGATTTTTCCAAGTCTCAGTTCCAACTCTTCAAAAACTGACAATTTTGGAAGGCGGGTGAACCGTCCTACAATCCCAAAGCGTCAGTTTTTGATGGGTTGGGACCAGGGTGGGCAACACACTGGCCTTGATGCCCCGTGAAAAAAAAATCATCGTACGGGAGTGCTGGGCGGTACACCGGTTCACACCGAATACCGGTGTATATTTTCGTTATGAAATGAATTTTGAATATGAATATACCGCCATACCGGTATACTTTTCTATCTAAAAGGGGCTAGTAATTCCTCTCTCAACCAGTAGAAAATGCTGTGAACCGTGAAACCGTAGGAATTTTGAAAAATACCGTGACATACATTTTTGGTCATACCGCCCAGCTCTATCGTACAGCCACAGTGGCCTTTGTGCCCCTGGCCCTGTCCAAGTTCCATGTAAAAAGCGCCAGTGCAGCGTAGTGGGCTTGCCTTGAATAGAACTTCAGTGAGTTCGCAGTTCGCGCAGGCGGAGTCTCATCATCACATCAATGATCTCACGTGAAAGCCTCTCAAACAGCAGCAGCATCTCAAAATGGAAGAACGACACTTACAGCACAGCAAGCGAGGCCAGAAAATCAACGTTTCTTGCAAATAGCACATTAAAACATAGCTGTGAGTTCTACTTTTGTTCTTTTTTTATGATTTGAGTTTACCAAACATTTAATGGATCTGCAATTCACCACTATCCTTCCAGGTTTTAAAATTTCATTGGACAGTTGGACTCAATTTTAGTAGTTCCATCAGTCTCCTTAGTTGTTCTCTTTGCTTGATGCAAGCCAATAATTGAACCCTTCTGAAACAGAGTAACGTCTTTTCCACGACCGCACGATATGTCTTCAGACATATGAGAAGTCATTAAACCAATTAAAACGTAGTGTACTCAATCGGTACTAGGGATGGACATTCAATTACATTGTCTTAATCGATCGTCGGGAGAATTAACGACTGATTTTCGATTAATCATTAATATTTTCATATTAAAATTCACTATTTATAGGCTATATTCAAAATGCAATGAAAATACAAAAAACAATCTCATCTCACTGAGATCTTTACTACAAGATGAACAACTCTTGTGGCAGTTAAACCGGATCCGTTCAGTGGTTACACTTGAAGATATGCGCTGCTGTGCTCTAAAGCAGCGGAGCCTGCAGCTAGAAGCCGGTGCTCATAAACACAACT